>JAAGKR010007108.1:0-38811 GCA_011419295.1 Clarias macrocephalus | reverse complement strand
GGAATATAGGTGTTACATGTATATCAGGTGCAGCAATACAGTGAGTCGTTTTCTATTAATAGATTTAGGGCAAGAAACATATTAACACTGTATGTGGTGCCTCAAAGGGAATACAATCAGTAATAGTCAGTGACTGTAGCTACAATATATGTGTACCTAATGAACACACTACTAAATTCATATTCTTTATAAACACAATATTCATATAAACACAGACCTTTTGTAGAATGTTCTCTTTCATGGTAGGGTCAGAGAGATCCTCACTGCTCTTAATATTTAATCTTAGAAATGCCCTCTTAATATCAGGCCCTACAAAAAGTCAACATGTTACAAAAACTGTTGTCAAACTTAAGTTGATATTAAATATACATAAAAATGTAAACTGTATGTAAATATGCAACCTTGAAAAACTTGCACCTCACAAAGTGTGAGAACCTGGTTAATATTGGGAATAATAATGTTCACGTAACGACCCCTCATATTGCAGGTGAAACTTGCAGTGGCACCAGCAGGGATGCTAGGGATAACAACACATCTGGATTGAGAGAGAGAGAGAGAGAGAGAGAGAGAGAGAGAGAGAGAGAGAGAGAAATGATGAGTGTGCAGAAAAATTTTACTTGCAATAAACTAATCTGAACATTTGTGTCTGCTGCTTATGCTCTGTAATGCCTTCATAATGTCTCTAATCTGAGGTGCTATTAATTGGTTATTTTTGAGGCTGGTAACTCTAGATGAACTTCTCCTGTGCAGCAGAGGTACATTTTGGTCTTCCTTGGATGCTGTTCATGAGAGTGAGTTTCATCATTGTGCTTTATTGTTTGTTGCATTTATTGCATTCTGTTATTGCATTCTGTTATTGCATTCTGTTATTGCAATAAATTTTCCAGAACAGCTGACCTTCATGTCGTCAAATAACTGACTGTTTTTGTACCTGACTTATAACTTCTTAGTATTTTTTATTTATTAATTATTAATATTCACCTGGGGTTATTGTTGCCATTATTGACTAGGGAGTCGCCAGCGTGAATCTCTGCACCATTTATCCGTTCTGGACAGCAGTCACCTCTGTTCGTGATGACTACATTTCCAACAACATACTCCGCCAACAAATCCACCCTCCACCATGAGCCATAGTCTGGATTTGTGTGGGTACATGAAAAGGAACTGACCGAAGATGCAGTGTTGCCATCAATAGCGAACTTGGCAGGATAATAGTTCATGTATGTAGAAGATTGTGTTGCTATTCCTCCTAAGGCCAAATTGACTGGAGAAAAAAAAAAGAACATTGCATATTACAGAAACCTGATGTCATATAGTTATAATTAGTTACAATCAACCAACACTGCTCAGCTGACATGCCCATGTCGATATCTTCCTTACAACATCTGGGGGATACTGGTGCTTGTACAATCCCCATTCTGCCTTATAAATTGATACAAAATGCACATGCATGACTTATTTTCCCACGCCATTTCCTTACTCCCTTCCTGGTTTTCCGTGGCTGCCCACATCAGATTTAAAAGACTGATGCTTGCCAACAAGACTAAAAATGCCACTGAGGTCTAGTCATTGGCAGTCGTCAAACAATGTCTAAAGACCTACATTTTCTTTAAATATTTGGATTAAAAAAATTTCCAACTGTGTTTTAGACTGATGGTACTTCTGGCCAGTAAACCTAGTGAACCAGTATAAAAACGCGTTTATCAATAGATACTTAAGCATTTATGTAAATGTAAAGTTTTAATGCCCATAAGCCACATGTCAGACTACACATATGTCTGTGGTCCCTTAGGACAGTGGTCCCTAAGATTACATTCACACATCAGGCAAAAGTGGTCCACATTGTGTACAACTATTGTGAACAGCACGAAGCATATTAAATCTTTTTTTTTTTTTTTTTCTGATTTTGATCACTTCCTTATATGGTCCTATATCAGATACAGATCTGATTTTTTGCAGTGTGACCTCAATCTGAAGATGCAATCTGAGATGCATGCAAAAAACACTTTAATTTAAAAGTTTGTGGTATCCTTTGTGGAGCAGCACAGCTACAGTGGTGGCCAAAAGTACCTTGCATTTGTTCTTCTTGTGCTTGACCGAGCTGCCAACTTGCCAAGAAAGGTTTGGAGTGAGATTTTGAAAATACATTAATTGGTTTTGCATGTACCATACATGCACACGATGCCATTATTATAACCATTATTTTGCATGGGTCTAAAATATTTTTCTGCACATTTTCAGCATGCAGTGTTAAAGTAAAACATGTGGATAGATATTCATGTGAATATATTCATTCTAGTTGGTACAATGAACATTTGAAATATTCACTCAAACAAAAAAACTAAATAGGGCCTACCTTTCCCACCACCAAACCATATACAGTATACTCTATATGCTCTCCAGCAGTTCCAAGTAGGGTGGAAGGCTGTAGCAGAGATCTCTGGGACCTATACATACATAAGCACTCTCATTGCGCCCCCTTTTTTTTTTTTTTTTTTTGGTATTTATCAATTACGTCAAGGTAATGTAAGATCTGGGCAAATGTTTAGACTTTAAAATACATGACCAAGACAACAGTTCTTTATAACAAAGCAAGAATTTATTTGACTAATCTATGACACATGAAACTACGCTACTTAAGCACACACACAGACATACATACAAACAGTTTGAAGGATGAAAGTTAAGGAAATTCTTCTAGTACTGTATACTAGACCAAAGAAAGTCACAGAGAGAAAGAGCAGAGCCTTGGGTTTAATCTTACGGTTTAGTTATGGCGCAAGCAAAAATTTTAAGCAAGGTATGCAGCTTTGTTTGTTTACTTGAATTACATTTCATTCTCATCCGGTGGTTTGCCTCCAGTGAAGGGAATCACGGTTGGTGATCGGTTGGTACACTGTAGTTGAGATGACGTCTTTCAGGAAAGCCCTTGTGAGGCATTGGTTGCCTGGTTACCGATGGCGGTGCTCTGGAACTTCTTCTGAGGGTTTCCTTGTTGCAGGACCTGATGTGTTCTGGCATAAAGTCTTGTTGAGAGTTCTCAAAGAGAGGAAGACTGGTTGCTTGGTGGTGCAGCAGTGAAAAGATCAAGTATGCCAGCAGAGGCGGCATAGCGCCTGCAAAGGCGGAAGCTCGAGCTGCATGGAAGAGGTTGTTGGAGGTGTTGTTGATCATTCTCAAGACACCATCACGAAAGAAGTGTGGGCCTGCAGGGGCAGTGTGCTCGCAAGGGCGGAATAATGAGCTGCTTGCAAGAGGTTGTGGTTGCAAGGCTTATCCATGCCTCATGTGGTTCCCCCTTTTGTGCATACATTAGCCTGGTGTTTCGGCTGTGACATGGGGCTTATCCAGTTTTAATACGGTTTATAATGTAATTTTGCATGAGCTCTGTTCATGCTACCAATTTTCAATGTCCACTAATGTTATTTGAATAAAGCAAGCTTTTGATTGACATGAAACATCCCATATCTTAAACATTCGTTTATACCTCCATCTAATAAAAGGGGTTTGTAAATGCTGATTACATCTTTTAGGTTATGCAGAATAATCAAACATACAGGAATAAAACATACTGAGTAAGTATATTTACAGTGAAACCTCGGCTTGCGAGTAACGCGGTTTGCGAGTGTTCAACAAGATGAGCAAAGATTTTTAATAAATTTTGACTTGGAAACCAAAAAGTCTTGGTTTATGTCTACTGAGTATCCTGTATCATGCATGCGCTTCTTGTTTTGATGCCGAGCGTCCCGTGATCACAAGTCTCTCCTGCTGGGTCTTAGTGCTCGTCTCTCACTGGTATAATCAACATCCATGCACGCATGTACTGTTTACTATAACACTGTGACCACGTGTGTGCACGTAACAAATCTTTTCTTTTATCTTTGTATGTGTGTGTGTACAGCGTGCATGTACTGTTTATTATAACACACGTGTGTGTGCGCGTATAAAGCAAAAGAAAGTCTCCATAAGATCCATTTCCTCTCTGTTTCTGTGTCAGCTGCCATGTTCAGTGCTCGCGTCACTTTCACACACACACACACACACACACACACACACACACACACACACACACACACACACACACACACACACTCAACATGCCCCCTCCATCCAGCTAGCCCTCCACCCCCACCCAGGGGAGGGGAGGGGCTAATTCCACACACACGGCGCAAACACATATAGAAACGGAAACACTTATCTGTCGGGTGCAGGCTAATTTGTTTTATTTTTACTTTATATATTTTGTATTAATTATTTTTATGTATTTATTTTTTGGGCTGCAGAACGAATAATTTGAGTTTCCATTATTTCTTATTGGAAAAAATGATTTGGTTTATGAATGTGTTGAAAAACGATATATAAAATTTAAAGATTGTTGAAAATAGTGTCTGTTTCATGTGTCTCTTTGTTCATTAACCCATGATGAGAAACACGGGACATCCTGTGTCCTGAGGTCAATGAGAGGGTCAAAGCGTGACTTACTCTAACAACTCGGGGTAAAGCTATAAAACTACTTTGTGTAACAGATTACCAATTAACACCATTATTTTTGGGTTTACTTCAAGGCATCTGGTCTTTGCGTGCCTCCAGGCACAGCAAGGTTTCCTGTTCCATGTCTGGTTAAGTTTACCATGGCTTCCCACGACAGAGGGAATGCGCGACACCTGGAGAGTTTTGTACTACCAGAAACTGAGGGACGCTGACTTTTAATGGAGAGGATCGTACCAAGTGGCCTGCTGTCACTCCATTAGCGAAAGGCATGTCTGGTAAATTTGCATGAGTTCAGGCAGGGTTTCACACAAAAGCCTGGTGAGGTCCAGGATGAAGATTTGAGTTAACGCTGGGGTATTACGTGGCTAATGGGCTGGTGATCCCACATACGAGTGTCGACGCGGGTAACAAGATCCATGAGTTCTTGAATAGTGGAAGGGAGCTCTCTTGCTGCTAGTTCATCCTTGATGGAGGCGGCATTAAACAGGGCTTGATGAAGCCAGCCACAAGAGGGAGCACTGGTCCTGAAGTCGTGCACAGAACTTTGGCATACCTTGAATAGTTGACCTGCCATCTGTCATCCTTAAAAAAATAGCAATCGAACACACACCTCATTTCATTGTTGAACGCCTCGAAGGCAATATTTGCTGGATCCGTATAAGTGGCTAGATTATACTGTAACGATCCGAGCAGGCGAGGTGGATCCAAGCACAGAGCACGTATGAGAAACAGCACAGTTTCCGTGATGAACAATGCACTGATTGTTTGTAAATGAAAGCTCTTGCTGAGTGGAGATGGCGAGGCATGGCGCAAGCCTTGAAAAGAAAATGCGGAAGTAAAGAGTCAGTGTCCGCTGAACACAAGTCTGGTCCACAGGGAATATTTGTGATTGTAAGCGTGCGTGGTTCTAAGCTATGTGCGTGACCTGGTGTGCCATGAAGTTAAATGCGTGTACATATTTTAAACAATCTATTAATTTTTTTTTTTCATTTTGTGACTTGATTCTGAGCTTCGGCAATACAAGTGTATGCAGGAGCAGTCATACATTACACATAATATTGCGAGAATTGTAGGATTTTCTCTTAATGAAGTGTGTTGATTGAATGTTGACATGAATATAAAATGTTACGCACTATTTTGTGTATGATTAAAGACATTTTATCTGTTCTACTAGAGTATACAGAGTCTGAGCCATGCAGTATAAGGTGGATGGTGTGTGCGGGCTGGAGGGCGTAGTGTGTGTGCATGCAAAACCATGCCCTTATTTTCAACATCTC
Organism: Clarias macrocephalus; assembly: GCA_011419295.1. NCBI lineage: Eukaryota > Metazoa > Chordata > Actinopteri > Siluriformes > Clariidae > Clarias > Clarias macrocephalus. Next base: position 33,043 of record JAAGKR010007108.1, on the reverse strand, counting down.
ACTCCAAACTTTTTTGAAAAGCTTTCATCTATGCCACACATATTTTAGGAATAAAAAATTATACGTTGTAAATGTGTCATCAGACTATATTATGAAATTAACAAGAATGATGAAACCATACCCCGGTAAAAAAAAAAAAAAAAAAAAAAACTTTAGTGTATTACAAATATATTGAAATATTTGATAGTACATTGCAAATATACTAACAAAACATTGTACTATCAGTTAATATATAAAACGTATACTAAAATCATGCTTTTATCGAATTTTTTAATTAAACTGTAAACATATTTCAAAATAATTGTATTATAATACACTTTTAAAAAATATATTATAGGAAATACTTTAAGTGAAAGGTCTGTCTAACTTCCAAAGCACACTTATTTAAACTTTGTTTTTCAATTAATTTTTGGTATATTTTTAAAAATATGCTCAAAATATTCATTGTATAAATGTGCAGAAAGTTTACATTAGAATTCAAATTTTAATATACAGTAGTCTTAGTATATTTTTACTTAAATTTAAACGTACTTATTCATATGCACTTATTTATGCTTATATGACCCGTTTCTGCATGCTGAATCGCTCTCTTGCGCGCACTCTCAAACTCATTTTTTTGCCTGCTGAAAATCACTTCTGCACGTTCAAGATAATTTGTGTGTTTAATCTCTGTGTCTTCTGTGCGGTCACTATCATAAAGCTACACTTGCACGAACTAGTACTAGTTCATTAGACTAGTACAGCAGCATCATTAGAACTCTGTAACTATGCCAGCCAACCAGAGACTACAATCGGCGCAACACCAGCTAATCAGAAACTGGAGGCGGGTAGATTCAGACTGTCTGTTTTCTGATTGGCTCCTAGTCAGAATTCACAGCAGGAAGTTGCATGCCTTAGTTTGTATGGTTATTATTTTGTTTTCACAGGCACAAGGTAAATTTCATGGTTTTTATTAGGTAGTTTGTAATTAAGTACATAAACTATAGAATGTATTGTCTAATGTGTTATTGCTAAATCTTATGTACTTTGCCTATGGTATAATGCTCCGTAGCTCTCGGCCTGCTTTCAGAGTCTCTGTGTAACAGCTAGAATCAACACACCAGGTTTAAACTAATACTGTACCTGTATATTCTCATACTAATGTCTGTCTTGGTTCAGACAACAGTTTAAATTTTAGTTTGTGTGTATGAGACAATCTGACGTTTTGTTGAACACAAATAAACTATAGCATTGTTTTTTTGTAACATTGTGCAAATGAAATCTGTTGAACTCATGGATGAAATCTCCCTGTAACTGAAGATGAAAACTGATTTAATGTGTTTCAAAAACATGTAATAGTGTAGAAAATGCATTCAGCAATTTGTAAATTATCCTAAACACCTTTAGTATACTGGTAATACATTTGCAATACAGTATTATAGAAGACTGTGTGTACTGTATGATATAATAAAGTATTTTTGTATTAACCACAGTGTATTTTTCAGTATTTGTAATTGCCTAGAAGTATAACAGCATGCTACTGCTGAAATAAAAATATATTCAGAGTATATTACTCATGTATTTGTAACACAGTAAAAATTGCTGTAATGTACTTATAATGCATTAAATATATACTTTAATTTAATTAATTGCTGTCAGATACATACATTAGTACACACAATGCCATATTCTTGAAGTGTACTAAGTATACAATTGTTTTCAAAATAATAGCAGTGTGTTGAAAAAAGTGAGTAAAGCTCCATATCCATATAATAACTTTTAATTTAAATCAGCAAATGCATTGGACACCTTGCAAGTCCTATTCTGAATCACACGATGAAGAAAAAATGTGCTAAATGTATTATTAGCTTAAAGAAAGCGAAGAAAAACAAATATTAGTCTGGTCAAAAAAATAGCAGGGTCATCATTCATCTTTGCAAAGTAATGAATTAGCAGTTTAAACAAAAATACCTGAAGTTTAATCTTTCTTGTGCATTTCTGAACTAATATTTAGTTGTATAACCATGGTTTCTGAGAACTGCTTCACATCTGTGCTGCATGGAGTCAATCAACTTCTGGCACCTTTGAACAGGTATTCCAGCCCAAGACAATTGTACTACATGCCACGATTCCTCTGCATTTCTTGGTTTTGCCTCAGAAACAGCTGGGGTTGTTGTCTTGTAGACACACCCATTTCAAGAGCATTTCCTTTTCGGCGTAAGGCCACATGATCTCTTTAAGTATTCTGATGTACTCAAAATTGATCCATGATCCCAGAAATGTGATAAATAGGCCTAACACCATAGTATGATAAGCATCCCCATATCATGATGCTTGTGCCTCCATGCTCCACTGTCTTCACAGTTTACTGGAGCTTGAATTCAGTGTTTGGGGGTCGCCTGACAAACTGTAGACCCAAAAGAACAATCTTGCTCTCATCAGTAAACAAAATATTGCACCATTTCTCTTTAGGCCAGTCAATGTGTTCTTTGGCGAACTGTAACCTCTTCCGCACACGTCTTTTTTTTTTTCAACAATGGGACTTTGTGTGGGCTTATTGCTGATAGCTTGGCTTCACATAGCCGTCTTCTAATAGTAACAGTATTCACAGGTAACGTTAGATGTTCTTTGATCATGCTGGAACTGATCATTGGTTGAGTCTTTGCCAATTTTGTTATTCTTTGATCCATTTCGAATGGTAGTTTTCCATTTTCTTCCATGTCTTTCTGCTTTTGGTCTTTATTTTAAAGCATTTGATATCATTTTAACCTTTCTTCTTCTGCACTTCTTTTTATGTTTTCCTAATCATAATCAAATCAATAATCTCTAATCAACTTTTGAATCAAAGTATGCTGTTTTTCTGAACAATGTCTGGAATGACCCATTTTACTCAGATTTTCAGTGAGAAATGCACAGGACAACCTTTTCTGCATTTATCCTTAAATAAGGGGAACTTGTTCGACATCTGCTTTTCACAGAATAATTTACTCCTATTATTGAACTCCACACTGCTATTATTTTGAACATGCCCCTTTTCAATTAAAGATTCAATTACACGGAATCAGTTGCATGCAAGTCATGACTGCTGGGTCTTTTGGTTTTCTAATCCTCCACTACACCTACAGGTTAAATAATTACCATAAAGAAATATGATTTCTCCCAAAAACAATTATTGATCTGGTTACTGATGTTGGACTGCTATTATTTTGAACACAATTGTACTTAAAATTGTTCAACTTTAGCACACAAAAGTATACTTAATACACTTGAAATTGTGCTTTTGTACAATTTAATTAAATGCATTTAGTACAAAATTTGTTCCAAAATAGCAGACTTCAAGTATACCAGTCAATAGTGTGGATTAAGTATGCTTTGGCATGCTAGGATTTACTATACTTTTTTTACTTGGACAGACATATTAGATTAAAACATTTTATTGTGCATCGGACTTTAACATGTAATATCTTTTAATTATGTTTAATCCTGCCTTTTTTCCTTAAATTTCACTTTGTTAATTTTGTGATTACTTCCATCTAAATTTAATACAAGGATTTGGGCTGCCTGAATAGTGGAGGTGGTAAAAACACCTATGACAAAGACAACAATGACTCGATAACCATGCTTGTGAGTCGATACCAAGGCATTAACGAGCCGTTAATGTCGGGAGGGGGCAGCTGAAATTTTTGAACATGCATCAATTTTCTTCCTGACAATGACGATGCTTACAACCATGTCAGAATCCATACACAGTCCCCCAAAAAATGCTGTAAGCAGCCATTGCCATCCTGTACCTAAGTCGCCAGTGTTCATAACAAATTTGCACTAATGCTGTAAAAAAAATACATAAATAAATAAACTTTTGGAGGCCATGCCAACTTTAATGCAAATTGTCACTTAAAATAAAGACATTCTACTTATACTGTGCTTATTTTTTATGAGTCCCTGAATTCATGCCAGCTTTTGTGCAAACTGTTATTAAAAATAAATACAATATACTTATATTGTGTTGACTTTTATTTTGCAATCAATTATATGATCAAATTCATTAAAGTGTAAACACATGCTTCAACAGGTTTAGACAAAAGGAAAATCAATCTTCTCTTCTAATCTTTTAATTAAGGGAAAAAAATGTCCAACTACTATGTGTGTGATTCTCTATTCTACAACAGTATATTCATACCTTTTTGATGGGTCAGTATCCACTGTGATGAAAATATGCATACCCCTGTGCAAAAATATGCATTTGATTATTACATGCTTATGGAGAGATGGAACACTGGAAGAAAATGTCTTGTCAAATGTAGTTGTTTGTAATCTGTACAAAAATATTTCCATTTAAAAATGTTTTGATAATTTACTGAAAATCAGACTTTACCTAAAAATGGAAAGATGAGCCTCTGAGAAGCCTTCATTTTCTTTTCAAATAGAAATAATAACTTTAGATCATTTACAAACCTCAGAAAAGGAAAGGAACATACTGTAGATAAGTGAGGAAGCAATGTAGCATTTGCTACTCAAGACAGATTTTTTTTGTGCACATCAAATTACAGTATATCAAGTGACTCATCCCAAAACTACTGTATAATGGCAGAGTGTAGAGAGATTTCTTACTTACCCTGATTCACATAAATCAAAAAGCCAGCTCTCTGAAGATGTTCAACTCATCTGTCCACTTGGTGCTTCGTGGTAAGTGATTATGTAGGGTATTTAAAAGGCAAATTCACTTTGTGTTTACAAATGCAATGGCATTCTCCTCACATGACTATTTCAAGTAAGAAAAAATAAAATAAGACGCTTCAATGTAGGTCTAATTCGTACATAATTTTTGTACATTTTATATATTTAATAATGGTCCAGCATGACAACTGAGCCATAATTAAATCTATGTCTGAATTGATAAATCTGCAGTTCAAATGTTTGACACAAAAGACAACAGCACAAACGTTGCGCCTAAAACTGATGTTATCACCTAGTATTTATTTTGGTTGGTGAGACGCGAGATCAGCAATGGGGCAAATGATTAATCACATCTACATTTTAACTGTTTAAATGTCCATCACATTTTACGGGAAATTGGTTCTTAAACCTACTAGCAGACAACAGGACAATATTCTTTAATAATAGCATGTGATATTCATGTGATGATATCCATTAGCAAAAGGATACATGATAATTAATGTTTATATTTATGAAATTGTGTAATTGTATAATTGTAAAGTGATCTTGGGTGCACATTGTTATTTAAATGAAACATTAGTAGTACAAGTAGTAGTAATTGAATTTTTACTACTAAAACATTTATAATTTACTGTTTGTTTCAGTGGTTATAACATTGTGAAACATGACTTAAATCCAAGGTTTTTCCCCTCATTAGCATTTTGCATAAATTTAGCATTTAGGCCACTCAAAGCTCCTGGGGTCTGGAGTATTCATTGCATTTTTCTCTGTTAGTTGTTTTTTAACAATAAATTTAAAAAATAAGCTTATTCATGTTGCAACAGCAAAATGCATACAATCGTCTAAGTACAGATTCTGTCAGTAATTGTTTACATCAAACACATCATTATGGTGAAAAATGTGCTCTCAGTGACGTTAATAATGATGAATTGGTTGCTTACACAGAAAGTAAAAAAACAAAAACACTGTTGAAGAAAAACGTTTGAGGAAATTAGCTAAACTAGTTAGACCTGACAGAAAGGCTAGAGCAAATCTTTTTTAGCTGTGGTGAGCACAAAGCATCTTGCAACATCCAACGTGTCATACCAAATGAGGCAGATAAGCTACAAATTAGGGTTCTCTCCTGAAAGATAAACAACAGGGATCTGACACTGGACAAACATTGCCTATTTTTATGACCCTTACCATAAAAGAAGTATACTTTAAGTTATTTTACATAAGTAAATGCAAGTAGCTTTCCCAAGTATATTTTAGCTAATAACTAGAGAGGTACATTTCCTGAAGAAAATCTGAGTGGTGCTACTATTAGTGTACTTTATGTAGTTGTATCATGTACTCATATTGGTGTACTATTAGTGTATACTAGTACACTGATATATTATAGTACACTAATACCCTTGTACTACGGTAGTAGTATTTCAGGACTAAATTGGCCCACATTTTAGTTTACTAAAGTATACTTTATTTGTAAGTACTACGCATTGAGTACACAGCTAGCTCAAATTTAAGGATTATTTTCTACTAAAACTATGATGTAAAGTATACTATAACTGAACTTATAGGTACAAACTATATACTTTTGGTCTACTTTTTAGTTTATAAAAGTACTTTGAAGTATACTTCAGGTGTAAGAATATTAAAGTTTTATTTTGTACTGCAACTGTACTGTAAAGTGTGTGATAATTACACTTCAACATCAGCATGGGTATGATGTGCTCATACTTATTGCAAAATAATGGCAGTGTTTATTTTAAAGGCAAATGCACTTTGTGTGTTACAAATGCAAATACTGTATGTTTTGCCTTAGAAGACGATCTAAAAGAATGTCATAAAACCATGAAGAAAAAGAGTTGTTTTAGACATACTGTAAATATATACTATAGGTTTTATAGGTTAAAATTAAACAAATAAAGTCAATGAAAGTCAATGTGTGGTATGAATAGGGCTTTATTATTATTATTATTATTATTATTATTATTATTATTATTATTATTATTATTATATTTTAACTAATAAAGCATTATCTAATGTTATTTTAAAAGATTGTTCCAATAATATTTATGTGTATAATCTAAGTGCCTTAAATCCAATTTCAAGGATTTTGTCCTTGTTCAAAAACAGCAAAATAGTATTTTGCATGAATTTTACTTTAGGCCACTTAAAGGTCCTTGAGTTCCAGATCTTTTCATCAGCAGTATGTAAAACATGAGGTAATTTATGTACCAGCAAAACAATGAATAAAAGCAAACAGATAAACATAAGCGTTTCAGTTTGTATTTACATCGAACATCATATGCTGGATAATATGATCTCAGTGATGTCTGCTTTGGTGACAGAAGCTGGAGAATTTTGGGAGACTAATCTGCAATTGTTTACACACACAGCAATGAGAAAAAGCCAGGAACAACATTTTTGTTGTGACCTGTTTTCAACTATGGTCAGCAGAAAAGGCTACATCAACTACAAAAAGCATCAAAGCTGCAAACAAATCTATTAGCTACTACTAAATTGGGTTACATTTCTGTCAGATAGGAACAGGAATCTAAAATTACAATAGGCACAGACTCAGTAAAATTGTCCAATTGAAGATTGGGAATAACATGAGCTTTTTCCCCATTTTGATGAATTCAATAGTCCAGGCTGCTGGTGGTATAATGGTGTGGTGAAAGTAATAAGATTATATTTACATATTGGGATACAATAATGTCAACATTGGCAAGAATCTTAAAGTAATGTTTCACAAACCTTGTTTGTGAGAGAAAAAGAGAGAGAGGTTGTGTGCTAGTGTATTTTGCGGCAGTACATAGCTGTGCTGTTAAACTGCTTGTGCTTAGAGTGTTGCCGTATAAAAAGATGTTGTTAAACAGATCCCCATGCATGTTATGATGGTGGATGTCTAACATGAAATAAAGTTAACTTACTCCATGGTTCATAGCTGTGAGATACTTAGAGGAACATGTTCACAACTCCATTTATCAGCATGCATTACATACTACAAACATGGTCACTAAGGACTACAACACCCAACATGCTTGCCCACAGTCATGTTCACCTGAGTTCTTATTGAACACTCCTGATCCGAATTACCTCTTATATCTCCTGTTTTGTTCTCATTGCATCCTTCTCTAACTTTACTGTGATTAACAGATTACTTTGCTACTTCTTGTTCCCTAACAGATTACTGGTTTCTGCAGTAACTAGCTACATGAACCCAGTGGAGTCCAACAGGTTCACATAGCTAGAGCTCATGAACAGCTACTACTGCAGGAACAAGAACAGAGGCTATTAGAACAAATGGCAAAAAAAAAACCTGCCCTAACAAGCCATAACTACCACCTTGCATAAACCACTTGTATAAATATGAAAGGGAGCCTGCTTTTCGCAAGTGGTTTCTCCTCTGATGTATGGAAGACTAGACAAAAGTTTCTACTGTAGTAGCACTTACCTCATTGTCCGTAGCTGTCAAGCATACTCCCTGTTTCAGAATACACTCAAGCATGGGATCAACCCAACTTTCCCCCATGGTGAGTGCACTTGCTTCTCTCAATTATTTTGTTAAAGTCAAACACTCAGAAGTCGTTTCTGTGTTGACAGCACTGCAGGAATCGAGAGCTGACAATGTTTGCTGATTTAGATCTACGAGTACACATAGTCTTATCAGAATCCAAGATGGTGATAAATGAAAGACTGAATTCAACACTACATCTGGTCACTCTGACTACTGTGTAATGCCATATGGAATGGCCCGTGTACCCTCTGTTTAACAGTGTTTTTAATAAATGATAATATGCTGGGCAAGTTTATATTGATGACATAGTAATCTGCTTCCCCTTTATCTTAAAACGCATGTCCTTCATCAATTGCTCAGGAGATTAATTTAGAACCAGCACCATGTAAAAATTGAAAAGTGTGAATTTCACATGCACCAAATATCTTTCCTGTGATGTATTATAAGTACGGAAGGGAGTTTTACTTCACAAACAGTCAAATACTTGCAAAGATTTCTAGACTTTGCCTCATAGCATTTTTCAGTCCACTGCACATGCACTCACATCACTTCAGAAAGGTGGAAAAAGAGCACCAACTGGAACACTGCAGCAGCAGGAGCATTCTCCAACTAAAGAACCCCCATCATAAAGGACAACTGACTCTCTCTCATAATCAAAATATGCCCAGAACTCCATATGCCACTCCACCACCAAGATCTCCTCATTCCAGCGTTCTTAAACCTACTATCAGACAACAGGACAATATTCTTTAATAATAGCATGTGATATTCATGTGATGATATCCATTAGCAAAAGGATACATGATAATTAATGTTTATATTTATGAAATTGTGTAATTGTATAATTGTAAAGTGATCTTGGGTGCACATTGTTATTTAAATGAAACATTAGTAGTACAAGTAGTAGTAATTGAATTTTTACTACTAAAACATGTATAATTTACTGTTTGTTTCAGTGGTTATAACATTGTGAAACATGACTTAAATCCAAGGTTTTTCCCCTCATTAGCATTTTGCATAAATTTAGCATTTAGGCCACTCAAAGCTTCTGGGGTCTGGAGTATTCATTGCATTTTTCTCTGTTAGTTGTTTTTTAACAATAAATAAAAAATAAATAAAAAAAAGCTTATTCATGTTGCAACAGCAAAATGCATACAATCGTCTAAGTACAGATTCTGTCAGTAATTGTTTACATCAAACATCATTATGGTGAAAAATGTGCTCTCAGTGATGTTAATAATGATGAATTGGTTGCTTACACAGAAAGTAAAAAAACAAAAACACTGTTGAAGAGAAAGGTTTGAGGAAATTAGCTAAACTAGTTAGACCTGACAGAAAGGCTAGAGCAAATCTTTTTTAGCTGTGGTGAGCACAAAGCATCTTGCAACATCCAACGTGTCATACCAAATGAGGCAGATAAGCTACAAATTAGGGTTCTCTCCTGAAAGATAAACAACAGGGATCTGACACTGGACAAACATTGCCTATTTTTATGACCCTTACCATAAAAGAAGTATACTTTAAGTTATTTTACATAAGTAAATGCAAGTAGCTTTCCCAAGTATATTTTAGCTAATAACTAGAGAGATACATTTCCTGAAGAAAATCTGAGTGGTGCTACTATTAGTATACTTTATGTAGTTGTATCATGTACTCATATTGGTGTACTATTAGTGTATACTAGTACACTGATATATTATAGTACACTAATACCCTTGTACTACGGTAGTAGTATTTCAGGACTTTCTGGGACTAAATTGGCCCACATTTTAGTTTACTAAAGTATACTTTATTTGTAAGTACTACGCATTGAGTACACAGCTAGCTCAAATTTAAGGATTATTTTCCACTAAAATTATGATGTAAAGTATACTATAACTGAACTTATAGGTACTAACTATATACTTTTGGTCTACTTTTTAGTTTATAAAAGTACTTTGAAGTATACTTCAGGTGTAAGAATATTTAAGTTTTATTTTGTACTGCAACTGTACTGTAAAGTATATGATAATTAAGCAATAGCAATGCTGTTATGCTGAACATCAGCATGGGTATGATGCCCTCATACTTATTGAAAAATAATGGCAGTGTTTATTTTAAAGGCAAATGCTCTTTGTGTGTTACAAATGCAAATACTGTATGTTTTGCCTTAGAAGACGATCTAAAAGAATGTCATAAAACCATGAAGAAAAAGAGTTGTTTTAGACATACTGTAAATATATACTATAGGTTTTATAGGTTAAAATTAAACAAATAAAGTAAATTAATTCAACATGTGGTATGAATAGGGCTCTATTCTTCTTCTTCTTCTTCTTCTTATTATTATTATTATTATTATTATTATTATTATTATTATTTTATTTTAACTAATAAAGCATTATCTAATGTTATTTTAAAATATTGTTCCAATAATATTTATGTGTATAATCTAAGTGCCTTAAATCCAATTGAAAGGATTTTGTTCTTGTTCAAAAACAGCAAAATAGTATTTTGCATGACTTTTACATTAGGCCACTTAAACGTCCTTGAGTTCCAGATCTTGTCATCAGCAGTATGTAAAACATGAGGTAATTTATGCACCAGCAAAACAATGAATAAAAGCAAACAAATAAACATAAGCGTTTCAGTTTGTATTTACATCAAACATCATATGCTGGATAATATGATCTCAATGATGTCTGCTTTGTTGACAGAAGCTGGAGAATTTTGGGCGACTAATCTGCAATTTTTTTTTATCTAAAATTACAATAGGCACAGACTCAGTAAAACTGTCAAATTGAAGATTGGGAATAACATGAGCTTTTTCCCCAATTTGATGAATTCAATAGTCCAGGCTGCGGGTGGTATAATGGTGTGGTGAAAGTAATAGGATTATATTTACATATTGGGATGCAATAATGTCAACATTGGCAATAATCTTAAAGTAATGTTTCACAAACCTTGTGATAACCATGCTATTAAGGAGTAAGCGGTTCTTAATGTTGTTTATGCAACATATTTTTATAAACTGTCTCTTTTCTTGTGTGTGTGTGTGTGTGTGTGTGTGTGTGTGTGTGTGTGTGTGTGTGTGTGTGTGTGTGTGTGTGGTGTGTGTTCATAGCTGTGAGAGAATTAGGGGAACATGTTCACAACTCCATTTAGCATGGGATCAACCCAACTTTCCCCCATGGTGAGTGCACATGCTTCTCTCAATTATTTTGTTAAAGTCAAACACTTAGAAGTTGTTTCTGTGTTGACAGCAGTGCAGGACTCGAGAGCTGACAATGTTTGCTGATTTAGATCTACAGAGTACACATAGTCTTATCAGAATCCAAGATGGTGATAAATGAAAGACTGAATTCAACACTACATCTGGTCACTCTGACTACTCAATGTGCAAAACTGATAGAGACAGACCCCAAGCGACTAATAGCTGTAATCGCAGCAAAAGGTGGCGCTACAAAGTATTAACTTAAGGGGGCTGAATAATTTTGCACGCCCAATTTTTCCGTTTTTTATTTGTTAAAAAAGTTTGAAATATCCAATAAATTTCGTTCCACTTCATGATTGTGAACAATCAACAAGTGGGACACAAACAAATACAGTTTTATATCTTTATATAAAAATGTCTGAAATGTGACAAAAGGTCACAAAGTTCAAGGGGGCCGAATACTTTCACAAGGCACTGTATATCAATCATAAATTTGTCGTCGTTTCCACACCACCACCAGATTTTGGTTTATTTCCTTGCACAAGCTTTCTGCAAAAAAAAAACTTGAAAATATAATGCCTCATTTGTTCTTTTCTCATCCCAATGTTGCTGCAGTCTCTCTTATAGAGCAGCCAAGAAGTCGATAAGTTGATAATGTGAAACATTAGCCGATGGTACCACTTCTTTGACCTGATTTTGTTGCAGTACAGTGCAATGAGAGAGGCCAGCACGTCCATCCAACCAATATTCTTATTATACTCTCTCACCACAATAGGACAGGGGACCTGATGGTTTTTTTTTTTTTTGCTTTGTCTCAACTATCAACCTCAGTGACAGGGTGTGCTCCAATGTAGTTACTGGGAAGAATTACAAAACCATTGAACCAAAAATAATACCACTTTAGAACATTCAAGTTGGTTTCTCCAACAATGGGCAGCATCTCATTGCCTGTTACAGAACTACTTGTGCAAACACTCAATCAACGACCACCAAACCACCATTGTCATAGACGATGCTTCCCTCTGTTACATTCAGCATGTCACGCCTGTGGCACATTCACAGTCCGACACAAAAGTTTTTGACGATGCAGCCTACAATTCAATGCATCGGGGAACACCTATGACATGCCTGTGACGGAAATACTTGCGCAAACATATGTACTATATATACACTCACCTAAAGGATTATTAGGAACACCTGTTCAATTTCTCATTAATGCAATTGTCTAATCAACCAATCACATGGCAGTTGCTTCAATGCATTTAGGGGTGTGGTCTTGGTCAAGACAATTTCCTGAACTCCAAACTGAATGTCTGAATGAGAAAGAAAGTTTTGAGCGCGGCATAGTTGTTGGTGCCAGACGGGCCGGTCTGAGTATTTCACAATCTGCTAAGTTACTGGGATTTTCACGCACAAACATTTCTAGGGTTTACAAAGAATGGTGTGAAAAGGGAAAAACATCCAGTATGTGGCAGTCCTGTGGATGAAATGCCTTGTTGATTCTAGAGGTCAGAGGAGAATGGGCCGATTGATTCAAGCCGATAGAAGAGAAACTTTGCCTGAAATAACCACTCGTTACAACCGAGGTATGCAGCAAAGCATTTGTGAAGCCACAACACGCACAACCTTGAGGCGGATGGGCTACAACAGCAGAAGAACCCACCAGGTACCTCTCATCTCCACTACAAATAGGAAAAAGAGGCTACAATTTGCACGAGCTCACTAAACTTGGACAGTTATGGACTGGAAAAATGTTGCCTGGTCTGATGAGTCTCGATTTCTGTTGAGACATTCGAATGGTAGAGTCAGAATTTGGCGTGAACAGAATGAGAACATGGATCCATCATGCTTTGTCACCACTGTGCAGGCTGGTGGTGATGGTGGTGTAATGGTGTGGGGGATCTTTTCTTGGCACACTTTAGGCCCCTTAGTGCCAATTGGGCATCGTTTAAATGCCACGACATACCTGAGCATTGTTTCTGACCATGTCCATCCCTTTATGACCACCATGTACCCATCCTCTGATGGCGACTTCCAGCAGAATAATGCACCATGTCACAAAGCTCGAATCATTTCAAATTGGTTTCTTGAACATGACAATGAGTTCACTGTACTAAAATGGCCCCCACAGTCACCAGATCTCAACCCAATAGCGCATCTTTGGGATGTGGTGGAACGGGATCTTCGTGCCCTGGATGTGCATCCCACAAATCTCCATCAACTGCAAGATGCTATCCTATCAATATGGGCCAACGGTTCTAAAGAATGCTTTCAGCACCTTGTTGAATCAATGCCACGTAGAAGTAAGGCAGTCCTGAAGGCGAAAGGGGGTCAAACACTGTATTAGTATGGTGTTCATAATAATCCTTTTGGTGAGTGTATATATTTTCTATATTGTCCAGAATGGAACTTCTGATATCAAGCATGAGTGCATTCTGAAAGCACTGGCTGTTTATCTTGGTGAAGACCCAACAACCCTTGTTAATATTTGGTAAGTACTTGGTTGTTAGTTACATACACAGAATGCTGCATTTACTGTAACTAATTCCTTCAAATTAGTTTGTAGCAAAAACCTTGGTTGTTGTGCTTATTGCAGTCTCTTTTTTTCCTTTTGAGGATATTCACAATGATGATGCTCAGCAGTCTATTGGTGCTACAGTTCTTGGAATATATAAGATCAAATGTGAAGGGCTGAAGCCAGAGACTCCTACCAAGTACTTCAGAACTTGAGTGTAGCACATGCATGTGCCCTGTAGGAACTGGCAGGCCACCTCAAACAGGGCCTCTGGAAGAGGAAGAGACAGTTCATGACATCAGCAAATACTCTTTCCCAACGCAGATGGAGCAGATATGCAAAAACAACTTCCTTGCACCAGAGAAAAGCATCTCACATCTCCACTCAAAACAATGTAGAGCAGCACAAGTGCCTTGAATAGGGAATTTTCACAACCCCCTGGCATTTGCTGACCCTCCGGAATGAGTTTCCTCTGGGCCCCAGAACAGAGAACATACAAAGCTTTACAAAGTATGCCACTAGGGCAGACATAAAATTATATATGTGTGCATGTAGAATGTATGATGTGTTCAACATGTTTACTATAAAATCATAATGTAATCAACCTATACAGCCCTTGCTAAAGATAATGATATGAATGGGTATGCAAGACATGGGATGTTTGGTATTAAATGAAAGCTCTGTATAATCAATGAACATTGATGTGCATGAAATCTTGAAGTCATATGAACCAGACTCATGTTAATACACATTACCTAAATTACTAAAACTCCACTGAGATGGAGTTACCAAGTGACAAAGCAAACCACAGGTTAAACGTATGCACAAAAAAGAGGAAGCATGCAGGGTGTGACTACGCCCACAACCATCTCTGATTGGAACAAACGGCTGTGGGACAGACCTTCACCATGAGATTAAAAACTTAAGGTCTGAGCAGCCTCGGCACGTCCCGCCGTCTGAAGGAAGCAAGCGGACGCCTCTCTTGCTTCGTTCTCAACCAATGCCTAAACTTTAACTTCTCCACTCAGCAATCGAAGACTCCGATCTCATTGACACGCAAAGAAACCTTGGCTTGAACTCCAATACCGCTTGAACGTCGCCTTCTAGCAACGAAGGGGCCCGCAGAATAAGTCTCAGAGAATCATCATCGGTAACCAGGCAACCAACACGCTGCCGAGGGCTTTCCCGAAAGACATCACCTCAACCCAGCACACCAACCAATCAGCAATCCCGTGATTCTCTTTGCTGAAGGAGAACCAACGAGAACAACCGTCACGTAACGTAAGTAAAACAAACAAAGCTTCATACCTTGCTGAAAGTGGTGCACGATTCATAACTAAACCGTAAGATTGAACCCAAGGCTCTGCTCTTGTGACTATCTCAGTTCTAGTAAACCTAAACAGAACTCCATTAACTTTCACCGTCTAAACTTTCACAACTTTGTTAAGCTTTAACATATCTTAACAGTAAATTCCTAAATGCTAAAGGATCTGTGTTTTGTTTGTGTGTCCAGTTTAATTAATGTCAAGTTTAATTGATTACAAAGGATATCCAATACCCAATATTAATGTAAGTTACAGTTGCTTTTATTTTTGGAAATGCAGAATCTGGAAAATTTGCTTTGTTGGGTAGAACTGTGACTTAATGGATCTAGTTAAAAGGATTTTGTTGGTTCATTTATATGCTGCTGTTTGACTGAAAATAAGGAAATGTACTGAATATGAAAAAAGGAAAATTACTGAAAATTGAAAACAACAATTGAAATAGTTTGAAAGTAGTTTGCTCTTGACATCTTGAATAAATACTTTTTTCCAATTGATTATTTGAAGGCATGTGTTTTACTTAAGTTGACCCAAGAAGAATAAAGTTAATTCAAATATGAACTTTCAGGTAATTATAATGTTGGTGTTTCGCATAAGTATAAAATAACAGAATAAGGTAATTTAAATGTACACTGTAGGCTTTAAAGTGACGCAACAAACTGTTTCTGTTGTTACATGATTAGCTTTGGTTTATTTAACCTAACCCAGTTTACTTGTGTTTATTTAATTATACCACATCCAGGTTATTCAAATAATTTTTGTGGAACTGGTTGAAGAAACAGTGTTCGGTTAGATCAACAAAAAATTTTTTTGAGTGGCATGAGGCTGTACTAGCGCAGTACCGGTGCCTTGGTTATGAGGTCTTTTGTGTTCTTGAAGGCTTGTTCCTGAACCTCAGACCAGTCCCACAAACTGTCCTTGTGTGTCAGCTGTCTGAGCACTTCACAGTGATCAGAAAGGTGTCTGCAAAACCTGGACAGATAATTTACCATGCCCAGAATTCTCTGTACACCTTTCATATCAGTTGGTCTTTGCATTTCTTTTATGGCCCATACTTTCTTTGGATCTCTTTTATGCCTTCCGACATGAGCAAATGTCCACTTCACTTCACTGTCTGAGTCTGAATTTGTCAACATTCAGCTTAATGTTTCTCTCTGGGCATCTGTCTAAGAACAATCTCAGTTTTTCATTGTGGTCCTTGCTCGCCATTTCCAAGTGTTTCACCTTCCCCTGTTATCAACACATCATCTGCGATTATGTGTACACCCTGAAGTCCTTCTAATGCCTGGTTCAGCATTCTCTAGAAGACCTCAGGTGCTGGGCTTATCCCCATAGGCATTCCCAAGCACCTGTATCTCCCATAAGTTGTTGCAAATGTGGTAAGATAACTCGATGGATCGTCCAATTGGACATGCTAGAAATCGTTCTTTACATTGCAGACCGTAAATACTTTTGCTTTTGATAGCTTAGGTAAAATCCTCAATTGTGGGCAGAGAGAAGTGGCTCCTTTTTAAAGCCTTGTTCAATGGTCTAGGATCTATGCAGATTCTCAACTTGTCCCTGGGTTTCTTCACAACAACCAGCCTGCTTATCCAGTCAGTGCTATGTTCTACTGGTGTTATTATACCTCGTTCATGGAGATTATTTAGCTCCTCCTTTAGTGGTCCCATCATTGCAACTGGTACTCTTTGTTTTGGCAGTTTCACTGGCTCCACCCCGATCTATCTCTTTCTTATAGTGACCCGGCAAACAGCCATCTCCTGTGAAAACGTCTATGAACTCTCCAGTTATTTGTTTCATAGTCCATTGTTCGACTGTCATCTCTGTCCATCCTTATCATAACATTATCCACCACCAGGATATTCTCAGATTGTACTTCAACCAGCTTCATGCCCTGGACTGCTCTGCTTCCTAGTAGCGGTACTGCAGAATGTGCATCGATGACCATAAACTCCAGTCTGTACAGCTTTTTGTTACATGGATTTCTCAATTTCAGATGGCATTTATATACTGGTTTTAGTGTACTTTTGTGGTACATCACAAGTACTTGGTCTGTCTACTGTATTTGAACATCTGGGATAATGTTGAGATATGAAATGATATCTCTCAACGGTTTAATTCAGTTTTGGGTTGCAGTGTTGATCAAATGCTTCTTTTAATAATTTCACTGTCTAGCCCTCCGTTGATGAGCCCAGCAGGGTTTCACATAACTCTCTACAAGTTTTTCCTAGCAGGTAGTAGAAAAGTTTTACCTTTGTTCCTTCCAATGCCTCTGCCAAGGTAGGATCAAGATACAGCTGAAATTCCTCTTTCCATGCCTTCCATGTCTTTGCCAGATTGCTTGAGTCCAGCATCAGTGTCGGTGGTGGTTTTAATCCAAGTGTGCCATCCATCTTGTCCGACGAGGCTCGTATTAGCGTGTCGGAATTCTTATCTTTTCTAGCCTGTTATTTTTCTGTGGCAAACTCCATGCTGCACGGCTAAAGCAATAAAACAAGACATGTTTGCTGTCAGGGAGTGAAAAAAATCTCACCGCTGCCACCATGTTTTAATCTCTTTCATTCTCTAGAGTAAGTATATAAATAATACAGACCACCACCATTATGTTTGTAACTCTCTATTTACTGAACAGCCTCTTATTTCCTTAATAGTGCCACATACTAAAAGGTCTGTAGTAGTAGTACTAGTAGTAGTAGTAGTGGTAGTAGTAATTGAATTTCATTGTCAATATTAAAGTTATATAATTTAATGGGTGTTTGTTAAATGTGAAATGTGCCTTAAATCCAGTTTCAAAGGTTTTGGTCTTCATGAGCATTTTGCATGAATTATGCCTGTAGACACACAACTAGCTCATATTTAAGTTTTTGTGAAGTATACTGTGACTCAACTCATAGTTTGTAGTTGCAATATATTCTTCTGTCCCACATTTTAGTTTATAAAAGTAATTTGAAGTATACTTTAGGTTTAAGAGTAGTAAACTTACTAGCTTACACTGACGTTTTATTTTGTAATGCAACTGTACGGTGAAGATATAAGCAATATCACATGAGAGGGAGTGCTGTTATACTGAATACCAGCATGGCTGTAATGCAGTCATAGGCATGAGGACACCAGCCTTAGTGCATTTTAAATTTGTTTAAACTTTACCTAAACATTTACCTTCAAAAAAGGATGAGCCTCTGTGAAATCTCCCTTTTCTTCTCAATTAGAAAGATAAAAGTATTATTAAAGATAAAAGTTAACTGTTGTGCAACACATACTGTATGTACAGAAGCAGAAGCAAAACTGGATAAAACTAATGTAATGAATCATGCAGGAATCTTTTTGGTGGGTAAGACACAGCACCAGTACCAGAATTTAGAAAAAAAGAGGAAATTGTTCCAAACAAGATAGTACAGTAGAACCTTGAATTGCGAGTTCCCCGGTTTGCGAGTGTTCCACAAGACAAGTAAAAATTTTAAACACATTTTTACTTGAAAAACGAGCAAGTCTTGGGTTACGAATAACAGAGTATCATGTATCGCATGCGTTTCTTGTTTTTTGTCAAGCATCACATAATGACAACTAAGCCAATGGTTTTTCTCTCTCTTGCGCTGTGGAATTGTGGGTAATCGTCTCTCCTGCTCTGTCTTAGTTACCGCCTTTTACTGGTATAATTAGCATCCGTACACGCCTGTACTGTTTACTATAACACTGTCACCACGTGTGTGTAAAGCCTCTTTTATTTTGTGTTGGTATGTGTGTACAGCAAGCATGTACTGTTTACTGATTAACAGTATAGTGTCAAAGATGTTTCTTGTTTGTTTTTTTTTTATTAATTGTGGAACGAATAATTTGGGTTTTCATAATTTTTTATGGGGAAATAATAATTTATATATTACTTTGATTTATGAGTGTTTTGATATATGAACACACTTCCGGAACAATCCAAGATTCCACTGTATTCATTAATGCTGCTGCTGTTGTTCTTTAAGCTGCTCCCTTCAAGGGGTTGTCAGATCATTGCATAATAAGGAAGTAAAAACTAAGGACATTTAAGGGGAAGCAAAACAAAGCATAAAATTAAGCAGAAACAAATTTACATTAAAAAAAAAATTTTCATGTTGTACATATACTACAGAAAATGTACTGTAGGTGCCAAAGAAGCTACATTAAGTTTATGCAATATGCAAGTGACCAAGAAAGTGTTTCACGAAAAATTTCAAATTGCTTTAGCAGTTTTGGAGATGATTTTATATGTGCCTCCAAAACAGCAAAAAGAAGACAAAGCAAATGAAGAAAAATTGTTTCATATTATATATCACTTAAATTCACTTTTTCACATAGGTGAGACACTTTTTAGCACTAATACCATGTTTCGGGTTTCAGCAAGCTATGTGGGATACCAAAGTGAACCTGCAGAAAAAAAATCATGAGCATCCAGTGACAAACAAGGGCAAAGCACATCACTCCCGTGTGTATGAATGCTGCTCTCTTATGTGTGTAAGTGTGTTCCCTCCCACGTGTCTCTCCCTTACTGTATGTGCAATGCTCCTTTCCTGTCTATTAGAGCTTTTGCTACTGTGTATGAAATGCTCTTCATTTGTACAGTCTGTGCAGTGCTCCTATGTGTGAATGTGCTGCCTCTCCCAGCCAGGTGGTGGCCCAAGGTTTAAAGCACAAAAATTGGTGTAAGCTATTAAAATCTGTGACTTATTATTTTGTGTTTAAAATATGTGGCATGAAACCCATGGTACTTACTGCTATTGTGAGTGTTGATCAAAATATTCTTATATAAGAATAACCATAAGAACAATAATAATAGTAGTAGTAGCAGCACAGTATACATATTACATTCCCATTAGGGATTTCTCAGTCTACCTAAATATACTTTCATGGCAATTAAATCAGATTGGTCAAATATTTTCATTACTTTCTTTAATGTTTATAGTTTTATGGCATAAAAATCAGATGAGTATAATTATATGAATGTCAGTACACAATGAAAAGAAAACACAAATAGATATATTTTGAACAGTAAAAAATGTAAAAAAAAAAATAGGCACTTTATCACAAATATTATGTTTGTGCGATGATGATGATGATGATGATGATGATGATGATGATGATGATGAATATCTTGATGGCACTGCATGTTTTTTTGCGTCAGAATCATGACAAATGCCAGGATGCCAAAACTCTGCAAAACCAAGTTTAGTCATAATGGACATCATCCTGAATTGTATTTGTGTTAATTTAAGTAAACAATTGTATACAGGGATACAATACAAGTGTCAATAATTTGCTGGTTGGGTTTAATATAGTAAACTTATGCTTTGGTTGTGCTTTTGTAGTGAGTTATTGGAAGCTAATTGAAAAAATGTGCAAAGTGTTTTTTTGTTGCACATTGACCTTGTTAATTTAAATATTGTTGAAGGTCATGAGAAACATAAAAAGACACAAACATAATTTATATCACGAATTAAAAACAATTAATTTACAATTTACATGCAGCATCAGCCTTCTTTACCAATTGTATTTCAGTAGTTTCATCTCAGTAGTTTATGACAGCACAATAGCAGTAACAATGAGTGTAAATGTCCATTTCATGGCTTAAATTTTTTTTTTTTTTTTTTTTTTTTTTTTTAATGACTTATCAAATTTAGGCCATGTCCAAACCTAGCTGGGTATTTTTAAAAACAGAGTTTTTTTTTCATCCACATGCAAGCACATTTTTGGTCATTACAAAGTGACGATTTTCCAAAACATTTTCTGTGGTGTTGAGTGGACAGTGGAATCAGAGATTTTGGCTTGTTGTAACATCACCCTGTGTGCTGATGATGTCGTTGTCTGTGTGCCCGTCTCATTTTTTTTGTCAGCTTTGTTTATGAGGATATTTTGCGTAATGGCAGACTTAAGCGGTGCTTACCGGACCTACATGCGCATATTGTACAGGCATTATGTAAAAGAACGGAGATTGCTAAATGTACTATGAAGCTCACTCCTGTTACGTACAAAACTTTTGAATACACAGACCCAACAAACAACGGCTACAGTTTTGGATGAGAACCGGTCGGAGTTCTACATGGCGGAACCAGTAATGACGTTTTGGTTTTCCCCCTGGTGATGAGAATATCTTTAATACATAGGTCATGAATTATAAATGTTTGTAATTCTATGTTTAATAGTTTTGTTAGCAGAAACCTTCCCTTTGTGTTAGAGAGCAATTTTTTTTACTTTAATAGACATTAAAATAAAGGTAATTTAATTATTAATCAAAATATTAAGCAAATCAACAATTCTTGATCATAGATCCTCTGAAATTTCTTTGGCAGGGCATGGCGCACATGAGCGTATTCTCCTTGTGCAGAGCAAACTCATTTTCTTAACAAGATTCCAGGTATGCTAACACCTTATTACAATGAACTTTTTGAGGTCATTAACCCAGGGATTCACATACTTTTTACAATAGCATTATGGGGTTTTTTGATCAGAATGATTTTTTTTTTTTACTAAAAAAGTGTTATTTTTATGCCCATTATTTTTCTTTTTCAATATCCTTGAATCTGATTAAGGTTAGATCACATTTTATGACTAATTAAGGCAGAAACCCTAAAATTTCCAAAGGACACTTGACACTGTATTTGAAAGGATCTCATTAAGTTGTTGTCATGAAATGTCAATTATGAGTATTACTATCCCACTAGTACTTGCAATATTATTCTAGTATTAGCATAAATAGTAGCAGTAATATTTTTCTAATCTTCCTTACCACAATCAAGTTTCCAGTTCTGGTTCCATTGTCCAGCGAATCTGAAACATCGGGGACTGAAGACTGACAGATTGAATCTATGGAGAAAAGTTGTTAATATGTGCTATATTTCACATACAATGATATATATATATATTTTTTTTACTAAATTCACAAAAAAGAAAAGATTTATTAATCATAGCTTTAATAGTTTAATAATGAAAAGATTTACTAAATTCTACAGTATTGATCTATTACACTTTAGAAAGGTATCATTGCTGGTTTACACCTTAACAAACATTATATTGGTGCTGAACCATTCTCTACACAGCAATGACACCAACATGGCGGTGGAATACAGGTGTACATTGGGCTGTTACATGTGTATCAGGTTTAGCAGTAGAAACAGGTTGGGTGCTTGCCAGGTGGATTGATAGTCCAGTTAACAGTAAGTCCCATTCTACTAATGCAGGAGGGGCAACAAGCTACGTGGTGCAACTAAGTAAATACAGTGACGAAAAAGTACATTCCTTTTGAAATTTCATGGTTTTCTCCATTAATTTCTCTTTAAATGTCATCTGATCTTCATATAAGTAGAGAGTGACAAATATGATAGGCCTATAATAATAACACAAAGAATTCATATTTTTTTTAACTCTTTGTTTAACTCTTTGAGAACAACAAGGTACTAGAACTACTTCGACTGATTAAAAACCACTAAAGTTTACTTACTTTTTTTTGAATGAGCATGTTCAATAAAGACATGAAAGATCAGAGCAAAACACATTTAAAAAATCATATTTATACATTTAATACACTTATATTAAATTATTTGAGTGTACACAACTGTTTGAGATTCTCTGTTATAAGCACACTTCATCACTTAATTAATACAGCATATCCTAGTGTTTCACACTCCTCAGAAGTATGTACAGTACGGCAAACTGACAGGTGGCATTGATGCTTTCATCAATTGCCTTCACTCACTCTTTATCTTTAAAGGTAAAAGTAAGGCAGAATTGTACTTATTTGTTTACATTTACTTCTTCCTCTGCAAGCAAAATGCTCTCATCCTCTCTCCAGTTTCATTTTCTTTTCGAAATAGTTTGATCAGATTATGACAGTTCTACACAGCTCTGTTATAGGGGCTTTAAAGTTGTGATTGGAGCAATCTGATGAGGATAATGTCATGCAGCGAGTTATGTCTATAGTATGTGCGTAAAGCTTTTACACAACTGCTGCTGTTTTCACCATTTCGCTTTTGTAGTTGTAAAACTACAAAAGCCTGTAAAAACTCAAATATCCACTATAACATGCAGCATACTTTATGGCGCTCAGAGTCTTAAAAAGTGACGTCACACGCTTTTCTTTATGCAGTCCTTTCTCCTTGCTGAAAGTAAGAATAGGAATCTTTATAAATGTCCTGAGATGCTTTGAAAATACGGGCCCAGAAAACCATGAAATTCCAAAAGGGTCACATACTTTTTCTTGCCACTGTACAATCAGTAATTGTCAGTCAGTGTAGCTCAAAGGTATGTGTACTTAATAAACAGACTACTAAGTGGATATTCTTACAAACACAGACCTTTTGAAGAACCTTGTCCCTAATGGCGGGGTGGTTGACGTCCTCACGGCTCTTAATCTTTAACCTTAGAAATACCCTCTTAATAATGGGCACTACAACAAAGGTCAACAGTGTTAATATTGAGCAACAGTTATCAAACTTAATTTCACATTAAATTTGTTTTAAATGTAAATTGAATATAAATATGTAACCTGGAACGCCAAAGACTTGCACCTCACAAAGAGTAAGATACTGGTTAATATTGGGAATGATGATGTTCACGTAACGACCCCTCATATTGCAGGTGTAGCTTGCAGATACACCAAGAGGAATGCTAGAAATAACGACACATCTGGATCAAGAGAGAGGGAGAGAGAGGCCGAGCAAGAGAGAGACAGAGGTAAGTTAATTAAATTAAGTTAATGCAGAATATTTAAATCCAACTTTTATAATGCTTTATGAAGGTCACCTTCATGAGGTTACTATTTTAATACAAAAAATAAAATGTACAATATATACAGTATATATATTTATTTACCTGGAATTATTGTTGCCATTGTTGACTAGGGATTTTCCAATGTGAATCTCTGCACCATTTATTCGCTCTGCACAGGAGTCGCCTCTGTTAGTGACGATTATAGTGCTAATATCAAACAATGCCAGCAAATCCACCCGCCACCATGCGCCATAGTCTGAATTTGTGTGTGTACATGAGCCAGAAAGCAAATTAGATTCTGTGTTGCCATCAATAGCCAAGTTGGCAGGATAACTGTTTGCAAATGTAGAAGATTGTGCTGCTATTCCTCGTAAGGCGATGTTTACTGGAGAAGAGAAAAGACACACCACCACACCATTTATTCTCTCTACACGGGAGTTGCCACTGTATATCCAAGTTATGATTGCAATGCTGATATCAAACACTGCCAGCAAATCTACTCACCACCACAGACCTTATATATTATGCATGTGAATGTCAATTAATTAGAATATTTTTACAAAGTTTATTTATTTCAGCAATTCAATTAAAAAAGTGTCACTCACACACTGTATTATGTCGATTTATTACACACAGACTGATATATTTCAAGTGTTTTTTTTATTACTGTTTACAACTAATGAACCAAAATTCTCAGAAAATTTTAATAATGTGAAAACGTTGAATATTGGATAATCATGGAGATAATGAAGGATTACGAGTTATGATGAGAGGCATCTGTTAGAATGCGCAAATCTTTGTTCTCCATTTACACTCTCTTTATTCCAGCTTGTTCATGTTAATTTACAGGTGGACATAGATGTGGTTCTACAAAAAGAAATAATGGAATAAACAAATGACATCTGAAGGCAAACTGCAGGCGGATTTACTATGAAGGTGCACGTCCGCACAAACATATAGTGTTATAGAGAATATAGTGATAAAATGTGATAATCTTTGCACATACAAAACCACCAAAGTAAGATTAACTGCATAAACACTTTAAGAGCTGGTATCCTAAACAACTAGACCGTCAGGTAAATATCCTATAAACAGTCAATTAGCACCCCCTACTGGACTGACCCAAAGTGTCCAACAATGCTCTCACACAATCAGTTAGTTAATTACCTCAAAACACCTGCAAAGGTTTCCTCAGCCTTTAAATTGTTTCCTCAGGCCATGTCCACATGTAGCCGGGTGTTTTTAAAAACTGAGATTTTTGGTCGTTGAAAATGGAGCTTTTGGAAAACTCCGGCCAAAGTGAAGATTTTCCAAAACTTCGTTTTCAGTGGGACAGGGGAAACAGAGATTTCGGCTTGTTGTAACTTCACCTTGTGCCGATAATTTAATTGTCTGTGTGCTCGTCTACTTGATTTGTGCAATAGTGGACATACGTACAGTAAACTAGTGCACTTCTTACATGCGTGTACACACACGCGCAGTTACTCACGCGGTGCCTGAATGTACTACTAAACTCACTGCTGCTACATACTGTACCAAAGAGACCTGGTCGGACTTCTACAAAGCGCAACAGGTAATGACGTTTTGTTCTAGGCTTCTGATTGGCCCCCTGTTGATTAAGGAGGCTCCTAACAGCGCTTAACAGGGCGCTTTGCGTTTTCATGTGGACAATGATATTTTGAAAGCCTAAGTCATGTGGACAGAATTATTTTAAAAACAAATAAGTAAAAGAAAAACTCTGGTTTTAAAATACCCGGCTATGTGTGGACATGGCCTCACAATCATAGGGAAGACTATTGACTTGACAGTTGTCCTCAAGACGATCATTGACAAAAACTGAGGTTAAGAAATGAGTCCAGATTTACCCTGTTAGAGAGTGATGGGTGCATCAGCATTAGAAGAGAGGTGGATAAAGTGATATCACCATCAAGCCTAGTGCTAATCATACAAGACTATGGGGGCAGTGTTATGATATGGGGAAAACATCAGCATAGGTATATGTTCAGAAATGTAATGCAAAAAATGAGGTCAGCTGACTACCTGAAAATACTTAATGACCAGTTTTTTCAATCAAAGAGTTTTTGCTTTCCTGTTGGCATGGGCATATCATATTCCAAGATGATGCCAGGATTTATCAATCTTAAATTGTGAAAACATGGTTCAGGGAGCACAAGACATAACTTTCACACCAGTCCAGACCCTAACCCCACTGAGAATCTTTGGGATGTGCTGGAGTAAACTTTATGCAAGTGGGCTGACTCTCCTATCATCAATACAAAATCTTGGAGAGAAATTTATGTAACTCGACAGAAATAAATGTGACATTGTATAAGCATAGCAAAATGAGTTCACAGCTGCAATCAAAGCAACCATAATCATAATATAGAGTATACCATTTAAATGCATATTATATGTTTATGTTGATCACAGTAGGTCTTAGTATTAAGCCAATACAACCTCAGACATATAACTTTTTTTTAACATTATTTATTCAACATAAACTAAGCCAAAAAGAAAAAAAAATCATGCGGACAATAGAAATGTTTTTAAAGGATTTAACAGGGTAAGTTGCAGCCAGGTGCTGCTAATAATCAGCCTCTTAATATTGATCATCAGATGTACAGATCTTTATAAAAGAAGATGTCATCACCTGCAAAACATTGTTTTAAACAATGGACAGAATTAAATAAAATTATGTTGGCATAATGTTGAATGAATTATCCCAACATAATGTAAAAAACAAACAAACAAACAAATAAACAAAAAATAAAAACAGTATGTCCGCCTTCACTTCCAGGATTTATGGGACCTGCACCTTGAATCCCAAACTCTGGACCATCTCATAAGTCATCCTTCCTTTAATTACAACTATGATCAATGGTTTCTTAACATCTGGTCATATACATGCTGCATTACAGTGTTAACATTACTCTCATCTCACTGCTATGCAGATGGCACTCAGCTCAACTTCTCTTTGCCTCCCTCAGACACTCCTGTTTCTGCTCAGATCTTTGCATATGTGATAACCACCTTAGCTTTTTATGTAGAATCATGATTTCCATGCTGTAACGACTCCCAAATCTCATCTTGGGGTAACCATGGACAATTAACTTTTAAATTATCCATTTTCATGAAGAATTGTGAATATTAAATGTTCAAAATGTTAAAATTTTCCTTCATTTTAAATATAAAAAATATATAAAAGCTCCTGTTTGTATAATTGGGTTTTTTTTTTTCAATATTTTACTACTGTATATTCATACCTTGCTGATGGGTTGGTATCCACTGTGATGAGAATATGCATACCCCTGTGCAAAAAGAAGAATTTGATTACTTCCTACCTAGAGAGAGATGTAATAGGAAGACAGTTTAGTACGTTTTTACCTATACAATAATATTTATATTTAAAAATGTTGTAACAATTGACAAGATATGGAAAATCAAAAGTTACCTAAACTAAGAAACACAAGCCTCTGAGAATTCTTCATTTTCTGTTCAAGTAGAAAAAAAGAACTTAAGACCATTTACAACAAAGGAAATAGATAAATGAGTAATGTAAAAAAAAAAAAAAAAAAAGCAATGTAGCATTCAATACCTAAATCTCAAAATTTTACTGTGCACATCAAATTATATGAAGTACTTCATACCAAGCCACTGTACAGTACAAAGATCACTTACCTTGTTTGACATAAATCAAAATGCCAACTCTTTGACCATTTCTCAACTCTCAGCTGTCCACTTGGTGCGTCTTGCCAAATGATCATGTAGTTTATTTAAAAGTCAAATGAAAGTGTTTTGCAAAGGCATGACCATTTCTTCAATTTAGGTTTTATTCATACATCAATTTTATATATTTTATACATTTAAAATGTCGCCATCATCATAACAAAGTTCATAATTTAAAGTCTGAATCAAGAAAACTGTTGTACAAATGTATTGCACAAAATATAAAAGTTCAAATTTTGTGGCTAAAACCGATGTAATTAATCATCTAGTATTTATTTGGATGAGTAAGACACAGGATCAGTAATGGGACAAAACATTAATCACTTCTACATTTGAACTGTTTAAATGTGCAAAGGAATTTATTTCTTGAAATTATTAGAGGACATCAAGACAATTTTCCTTGGTAATAGCATGTAATATTTAGCTGATAGTGATATCCATTATCAAATTAATAGGTTTAACATGATAATTATTTTTTATGCTTTAAAATATTTTAATTGTATAAATGTTAAATAATATTGGGTGTACATTACTATTTAAATAAAACATTAGTAGTAGTAGTAGTAGTAGTAGTAGAATACATTTTTAACTGTTTAATTTTTACAGTTAAAAGATCTATAATTGAGTGATTGTTTCAGTGGTTTTAACATTGTGAAACATGGCCTAAATCCTATTTCAGGGGGTTTGGCCTTAAGCGTTTTACATGAATTTTGCATTTGAGCTACTCATAGCTCCTGGAGTGACGGAGTCTGAAGTCTTATTTGTTTATGCAGGATGTTTTGGCAAAGAGTATAAAAGGTAAACTTTGTGTGAGTTAAGTTTTTTTTTTGTACTCTAACTAAACTATACTATATACTATAATTAAGTATAATAAATGTAGGCACAAGGGCACACCCGTTACAAGGGCCCCTTATTCTTTGTGAGAAAAAAGATCTAAAAAATAAAAAAAAAAAATTAAAAAAAGATAACTAGGAGATGATTGTAACGGGTTCTATCTTTTCTCACAAGGCGAGGTCTTAAGGATAAATGTTATGACGAAAAACAGGGAAGAAAAAGTGTTAAGAGGAGGGAGAAATGAAAAAAGGCAAGGAAAAGAGTGAAAGTGTGCATGTGCAGGTCTGGTGGCGAAAGGTGGGAGCAGGCAGAGTGGCAGACTGGAGCATGCGGAGGTAGTGCTCCTACATGCTCCCTGAAGACGGCCCCTTTCCAGCTCTCTCTGGTTACTTCCTGGAATATGAGTTTTATTTCTACTCTCCTGTAAAATTATAAGGGAAGTTCCAGTGTTATCGTTGTAATATTTGGACTCACATTGGTAAACTCATAGGATGGACAAGCTCAGTAGTTTGGGCGAGTTTGCGTCCTTCAGACAACCATGACGATCAAATGTGAGGAGGCAGTTCGGACCTTAGGTTTTTTACCTCGCGGAGCGGTTCCATCCCACAAGCATTTGACCCAATCAGAGGTGTTGGGGGCGTAGCCACACCCTGCATGGTTCCACTTTTTTGTGCTTACATTTAATTTAGCATTAGATTTGGGGCTGAGAAAATTACGATCAGCTTGATCCTTGTAACTTCTGCCGACCCATAGTGACCTCCTCTGACCTCCTCCTCCTAAGATGGGAACAAGGGCGGTTGATACCCCAAGACTTCTGAGTATCCCAGGGCAGGAACTTGCTCCAGGAGGAGACATGCACCACAGCGCTACCTCAAGGGACTAATTCTTCCTCTCTGTCTGGCCGTTGGAGTGGAGGTGGAACCGTGAAGATAGACTGGGGGCTCCAATGAGTTGGCAAAATGCCTTCCAAAACTGTGAAGTGGCCACGGTCCAAACTGCGGCCCACGGTCAGAGACGATATTTTTTCGGAAGGGTGTGGAGCTTAAAAATGTGGACCATCATGAGTAGCTGGTCTCCTTGGCGGATGGGAGTTTAGGAAGGGGGATAATGAGAGTCGCTTTGGACAATCGATCCACCACAATCATGTAGGACCATAGGCAGTAAGAGATAGGCAGGGTCAGGTTTCAATAGCGAGGTATGCCTAAAACTCTCAGGCCGAGAAGAGAAGTCCTGTGAATAATTGAAGGGACTCCCACGATGGCCTGGACCTTGAGATGGGGGGGGGGGGATTCCCAGAGCCTTAACTGAGGTGGTCTTGATTAATCGACTCAGGTTCGGACCGCAACTTAATGTCTGCGCCAGGTGGGTCTTTTGTCCGTGGATAAGGAAGATGGGGAGCAGCCAGCTGTAGGGGTTTTTACATAATATAGGACATTTTAATGTGGACAAAATACCTAATGCATTCTCCACCATTAATACGTAGGGGTTACATAAAGTAGACCAAGAATGACCGCTGCATTACAAAATTTGGTATTTAGCAAATTATGAGCAAGGTAACTTAAGATCTGGGAAAATGTTTAGTCTTGAAAATACATGACCAAGACAACAGTTCTTTATAAAGAAACAAGAATTTATTTGAACTGTTTTAGGATGCATGAAACTACGCTACTTGAAAACATGCACGCACACACACACATACAGGAGGGTGAAAGTTAATGAAGTTTTCTAGTACTATTTACTAGACCAAAGAAATTTACAAGAGGCATTAGTTGCCTGGTGAAACCAGGAACTTCTTCTGGGGGTTTCTTCTTTGTAGGACTTTGGAGATCTGGCACAAAATCTTGTTGAGAGTTCTCAGAGAGCGGATGACGGCAGCAAAGGTGGGGTAGCGCCTGCAAGGGCGAAAGCCCGAGCTGTTTGAAAGAGGTTGTTGAGGTTATTCTATTTATTCTTCATTTTCTTCTCTCCTTCCTTTGAACCAATATTGATTCTTCTTTGACTGTGCCTTCTACATTCATTATTACTGTCATTGTAGTAGTAGTAGTAGTAGTTATAGTACTGGTAATGCTGTGATTATTATTATTATTATTATTATTATTATTATTATTATTATTATTATAAATGTTACCTTTTGCTTTTTGCTTTAGTATCACTTTATGTGCTTAGTGTCACTTTGTTTGACTGCACAGTTAAATGTATGTATATATTTTTATTTATTTATTTATTTTGTGACTTGATTCTGAGCTTCAGCAGTAAGACTGTATACAGGAGCAATCAGACATTACACATAATATTGCATGTGTTTTGTTGGACACTATCTTAATCAAGTGTTATCCCTTGAATGTTGCCATAGATTTAAATATTGATGCACTGTTTTGTCTATAATTAAACATATAGTTAAAAAGATATTAAAATTTTCTCTGTCCTTTTAGAATATACAGAACCTGAGACATGCAGGTGTATGGTGTAGGAAAGAACAAGCCCCATAATGGGACATCAGTCTATTATATCCCAGGGCCCATTCAAGCAGCCTGCATGACACCATGTCTTAAGCTTATTGGTCCTCTGAGACAATGCAGTCTCTCTGACATCAGGAAGCGGGAAACTTAACCAAGCCTCGGAAAAGGGGACCTGCCACACCTGAAGCTATAAAAGTCCAGTTAACCTCGAACTCCAGCGGTGTAAATTGCCAATCTGTAAGATACACTAAATCGTGCTAAACGCTGGACGGGTAGCCGATAAAGTGTATGCTATTGTCACGGGTTACCGTACAACCATTACGTGGTCTGCGCAGCTCCGCGCACCAAGCGGAAAAAGTTCAAGTTCACGGCCACCGGCAAGCCACAGGAAAAGGGGGCGGAGCCATGTAATCAGACACAGTCGGCGGCCCATTTCCACTCACCATCTGGAGGAGTACGGGGGAATATAAAAGGAGGCCGGAAAACCAGCACGGTGAGTGGGTTGTTAAGAGAATCTAAGTTTAGTATCTTCTGAATCTAATGTTAGTATCTTCATTCTGTGCAGATTCTGAGAGTGGTGGGGAATCCTCGCCCAGGAAATCTACGGTGTGGAAGACTTCCTTCCGCAGCGTGGCAGTCGCCTCCGCCTCTCCTCTCTACTCTTCCGGCGGCTCCACCGGCTCGTCACAGCGGACTTGCTGCTGCAGGTGCACATCCTCTGAAGACAACTCACCTCGAGCCCCGCGCCACTGAGGCACCACACAGCACACCGACCACTGCATGTCTGCATGTCTGCTTATGCGAGAGTGTATCACCAACACATTAATAAATCACTTCAGAGAGTGTTCACCCCGGCAACCTGTTGTTTGTGTCAATGTCTTTGAGTCCGAGAGAGAACGCTACATAGCTTTACAGCTATAAATATTAACCCAGTTAAGTAAAATTACCCGAATCCTTAAAGAATCGATTCACCTCTGACCCAGAGCTGAAACCCTACATATAATGGTGGAGAATGAAAGCAGGTATTGTTTGGCTTAAAAATACATAAAACCAAGGCATTGTTACTGTATCTTTGCTATTTGAGTGGAAATACTTTATAGACAGAGAAACTGAGTTTTGTTTAACTGTATGTGGTACGGTTATCACGGCCCGCCGGCGTATGAATGAGTGAAATACGACGTGAGGTGTGTTAAAACCAAAACTGCAATAGAAGTGAATATTTAAGTTGCTACAAAAGGCGCATCAAGAGAAGAGCAAATTCTTTCTCCTATAAGGCCTTCATAGTGAGCGGGAAGTGCGTGTTCCACTTTCAAAGTCAGCTATAAAGGTTTTTAGCTTTTGCCTGCGGAGACAGAAAAGTCGCTGCTAAAAGTGCACCAAGAGAGGAGCAAGCGTGTTCCTTGCACTTTCTTTTCAAGAGGCCTCTCATAGTGAATCTATCTCTGCATGTTCCACTTTCAAATTCATCTATGTCCCAGTACCGACTTTAAAGTAGCTAACTAAAGTCTCGATACCTCTTGATTCGCTAAAACTAGTAAATTCGACACGGTGCTCAGAGAGCTCGTCCACACGCATTCCAGTAAAGTGTTTATCAAGGCAATTGTGGAGTTAAAATCTATGTGTGTTTTGTCTTTGTATGTCTTGTCTAGTTTAACAAGACTAACTAAACATTGCTGTGTTTAGTGCAACAATAACTGTTTCCCTCACTCTAACGAGTGAAGTGGTCGTTCAGCTATTAAGAGCTAACTAGTGTTTTTCAAAATGTTCATTGTCACATGCGCTGCCGTTTTACCCGATTACACATGACTGTGGAACTAGCATGGCAGATTGGATTTTTTTATGCTGCTTCTGACGTAATCATCCAATCATCTCCGCGGGTTACGTCTAATGCCGGGAAATTAAGTAAACATTTAATACGCATGCAGGATGTTACCCTCGTCGTCAAAATGGCAAAATGCAAAGCTAAATGAAAATATGAAGATGAACACAGGACATTTTTGGAAGAATAGGAAGATGCTTTCTTCTTTATTGAACGGAATGGGAAATCGCTGTGTTTAATATGCAATACTACGATATCACATTTCAAGGCTTCAAATCTTCAGT
>JAAGKR010007107.1:0-38814 GCA_011419295.1 Clarias macrocephalus | reverse complement strand
TCTCTCTCTCTCTCTCTCTCTCTCTCTCTCTCTCTCTGTCTCTGTCTCTATTAAAGGGGTAGCAGGGATAGCAGGAGACACCTCCATAGTGGAGCTCTTCCCATGCGTGTGCATGTGTATGTGTGAGTGTGTGTGTGAGAGAGAGAGAGAGAGGTGCTTCGGGCTGTCAGGCACAAGGAAGCCAAAAGGACAGAAGGGGAAAAAGGGAAGGAAGGATTCAGAGAAATGCGTGTCTCTGTCTCTCTTTCTCCAGGCAGCGTAGGTGTAATGGAGTGTGAGAGACGGGAGAGTCGGCTCTGTCACCGTTAATGGGCTGCTCTCCTCTGCATTGCAGCACACACACACACACACACACACACACACACACACACACACACACACACACACACTCGCACACACGGTGTAAATATTCAGTGGTCCCTTGTGATATATATATATATATAAAAAATAACTGACCATTTCTACAGAGTCCATCAATGTGTGTGTGTGTGTGTGTGTGTGTGTGTGTGTGTGTGTGTGTGTGTGTGTGAGTGTGTGTGTGTGTGCGCGCGCCTCAGTAAGGCCAGCTGATAGAACGAGAACACAGATGGCTAGACTAACCCTCATCATGTAGGGCAAGGAAAGCATTTTGTGCACATCAGAGCCGTGATGTGAGAGAACAGGAAGCTGTTTATCTGAAGACCTTCATATGGCCTTCATAGCACATTCATAAATCATGCATAAAGCTGCTATAAAGAACAACTGAGCAAGCGCTATGTCCAAACCTTCGATTTGACATTGATGGTTTAATTTAACTTTGTTTTTGACATAAAGGAAGAGGAACAGAAAAACAAACGCCAGTTATGTTTGCAAACTTTTAAGAAGCTCTGGAAGTGGAGGCTCCTTCCGATGTAGAAGATTTCTTTTAAATGAGAAGGAATCTCCATTTCTTAAAAGTTCATAAATTTTGACCTGCAGAAACTTCTCAGTAACTTCTTCACAATTTCTCTGCAGCCTTTTCACGACTTCTCAGTTAAGCAATTAATGTGTAATAATAATAATAATAATAATAATAATAATAGTAATAATATTGATAATATTATATTGTATAAGAATGAAGCTTATTGACAGACATGCAGTTGCTGTTACCTGCAGATTCCCAGCTTTTAATTTAAAAATCGAAAGATCAGTTTCTCTAGAGAGGGGGGGGGGGGAGTTTTTCCATTTTTCACTCTTAAATCACGCAGTTGGTCATTAATTAATGAAATAATACAACCAGGAAACAGCAGGGGCTAAAGTTTTGCCCCCCCCCTTCCCCCACCACACACACAAACACACACACACACACACACACACACACACACACACACACAGAGAAGTATGAGATAAGTGTAGAACATTCTAGAAAAATGTGGCGTCTCCTCTTAGTCTCAGACGGCGACATGCTGCTTCTGTTCCACGCAGGAAACAAACTCTACAACACGTCATGTGGTCCGACATCTGATTTATTTACAACTAATACACACACACACACACACACACACACACACACACACACACACACACACACACACACACACACACACACACCACATGCTGTCAGCCAAGCAGACGGTAGACTCAGTAGGATGTCCCAAAACACACTCTTCACAAGCTGAAAAATTACTCTACACACACACACACACACACACACACACACACACACACACACAGTACACCTGTCACCCATGATGACAAAGGCTGATAACGGAAGTTCATACACCCACACGCACACACGCCCACACGCACACACACACATGATGACATCTGTATCCCCTGTGTGTGTTTGCGTTGTGTTGCAATATTTCAATCGCACAACTCCTGCTAACACACACAGTTGTCATTGTGTAAATGAGAGTCTGACGCAAACTCCTCCTTTAGGTGTTGTTTCAGTGCAAGAAATTTAGCGTGTGTGGGTTCACATCATATTTTTATATTAGTGTAGTTGTTTCTCATGTACATGTTATTGTTTCTATAGTAACAGTGAACTCATGAACTTAGGAGATGTTTATTTCACTTTTTTTTTTGGCGGGAGTCTGCCAGTAGAACAAGAGATATTGGCTTTAACGGTACTTTAAAGGTACATTTTATCTAGAAATAAGCTTAATAATCATACATTTAACGAAAGATTCCCTTACAATGAAAAGAAAATTGCACTAGAATATTCCAATTTAACTAAAGATAACTAAGATAACTAGAAAAAAAAATAGAAATTGTAATAAAGATTTTTTTTCAGGTGGAATATAACAATTTTAAAAAGTTACAAATAAATCAAAAATTAAAATAGCAATATTAAAAATGTATAAATGACACAGAATGTGGAAAGTGTAAGAAGTAAAAAATATATATAAAGTATGAGTGAAACATGAAGTATGAAATGAAATTAGTGTTTCAGCAGCAGCGTTAATGTCAAAGTTCCAGCTTTAATTGGATTTTCAGAAATTGTAGAAAAGCTTGACTAGATTCAAGATATTTTCATATTTTTCAGTGATGGCCATGTGTCTTCTACAACAAAACTGGATTTATACAGTCAAAGGTCAGATTTTGCTAGATTTCACAGATGTTTCGCATTATTTAAAAAAAAGTAATAATAAAAAAAAAAAATAATAATAATAATAATAAAAAGTTGTGTCTAATTAGAGGCTCTGTAAGTTCCAATGATAAGTCCTACAAGCTTTCACTCAATTTTATTGAGATACTGTGCTAATAAGAATCTCAGGCAGAAACATAAGAATAAAGTAAAGAAGAAAAGGCTAGAAAGTAGCTAATAACTGAAAACCTGTTTCACAGATGCTCCATGGCATTAAATAACTGTTTATTGTTATTATTCTTTTTACTGTGCATAAAAAGGCTTGGAACATGTAGACAAATAAAGAAATACTGTAGTCATTAGGGGATATAAGTATGGGATGACTAAAATAAGTCACCGCAGGGTTTGTCATTATAGGAAAATTTAATCAAAAATTGAGAAACAACTAAATAACTAATAAAATTTAATTGAATAAGGGGTAACATGCTTGAATCCAAATTTTGAAGTGACACAATTTGATGTTGATTTGTATAGATAACCAAAGCTCTGTTAGGTCTTAAATAATAGAGTAAAAACTACACACTTTTCTGTTTCAGATGTCACAGTGCTAACGCTATTTTCAAAAAGCTTCATTGTTGGCTTTTACAGTATGTGCTAGCACACTGTAAAAAAAAAAAATCTTAGCATCTTAGCAAATTAAATATTCTTGAACCTATTCAAACCTGGTACGTAGTGCAGGTTAGAGAACCTCACCATGAGATGTAATAATATTTATAAGCCCTTACGCAGGGCTTCTAAGGACATCAATGGAACAGGAGGCTGTGAGAGTGATTATGAGACATGCACCAGAAGTCCTTCCTGTTTGGAGACAGAGTGGGATCATTAATTAGAATTCAAAAGAAAACTAAGAACAAAAAAATAAACAGAGCTCCGCTGTCTCCTTTAGACCAGGCAGCGCTCTGGAAAATAAAACCTTGTATCCTCTTGGGGCGTTCGCCCTTACCAAGGATTTATGTGTCCCTTGTGTGCTTAGCACATTTAACTTAAACTGAGAGGACACGTTGAACCTGATGGGGTTTTCTAAGAAAGACACCTAATGCCTTTACCTATTTAACTGCTATCTAAATGATTGCACGTAGTGTACAGGTATCAGGGCCCTTACAGTAAATAGACACGCGGCAGGTGCTGCGAGTCTGCGTGATTGACTTTGTGATACCGGCGCTAAGCAACTACGCGTCTGGGTGACCGTGCATCTGCCTGTGCAGAACTAAGCAGGGTAGCAGCCTACGTAGCTGCGTGTTCTGAACAGTACAGAGTATTTTTGCCTGGTTCTACCCCTCGAAAGACACTCGCGTCATTACATAAACTTATCTATAATTCCTTAAGTTAAGATTCCAACAAACTAAATATAAGATTATTAAGTTTATTTCAAGTTAAATTTGACTAAAATTGCAGGTAAATTTTGACAATTTGGCAAGAATTTATTTCTTTAAAAACGAAAAATTATTCGCCAATATATCAAGTATAGATTAGAAATGAATGTGAAAATCTTGTCTGGTTTGTTGTAAACTTATTTTAAGAAATTATAGATAGGTTTGGCTAGAGTTAAGAACATTTCACTTGTTAAGATGTTTTTTTTTTTTTTTTTTTTTTTTGCAATAAAGCTGTTTTGGGTAAAAGTTGTAAATTATGACATTTTTCCTAGCACAGACTTTTTACTACTTTTAGTGAAAAACATATTTTAGACATGTTTCCTGAAGAATTCATTCTGAAGAATTCCATTTTTAATTTCTATGCTTGTCTGATCGCAGGCTTTGAGATTTGCCAGTTGATGTTTTGATAATGTTATTTGTCAGAGAAATTATCGTCTGAGGTTAGCAGTCAGTCAGGAAAGATTTTCAAAGCATGAAGCAGCCAAGCCAGATATCTGTAAAGTCAGATAAACCCTGACCTTAGGACCGCTGAGATTTTGCACACTTTGTGTAGCCACTTGAAATTTCCATAAATGGTCAATTTGAGTGCTTTTCTTTCCCATGATGGGACTGTCATTTCCAGGACAGTGCTTCAGCTCGATAGCACATTGCTGCTAAATGTAACTGAAATGAACTGATTTATTACATGGACATGTCATGACTAAATAAGATGTATTTCAGAGCATGATACTGTACAGCCCTATATCCCTTGGACGACATATTTTGACACAATGTCCTAGTTTGGAAAGTGGGAAAATATTTGCCCAATGTTTTTATAGTCATGCTTGTTTATGCTACTACCCTGGTTTTATCGTGAATCTTATCATACTGTATTGTTTGCACAGTACTCCAATCAGCCAAAACATTAAAACCCAAAACATTGAGCCCAGTGTTGTGTATTATAGATTCCTCATGTGCCCCTAAGACAGCTCTGGTCCCTCGTTGCATGACTCCACAAGACCTCTGGGGGGGGGTACTGTGGTGTTTGGCACTGGGTCATTAGCTGCGGATGCTTGGTCAAATTGGGATCTGAGGAATTTGGAGGCCGGATCAGCAGCATTAAACTCTTTGCTTGCTAATACCCATACTGTATGAGGCACACTATGTTGCGCTTGGTGTTCTGGGGCTTTCCAACATGGACAGCTGTAAAGCTTTTAGCAGGACAGGCCCATAACACGGATACAGCGCCCACAGATTAGGAACAAAGTGCTCTTTTATATAAGGAGACAAAAAGGCAGAGGGAATCGCACAGTTAGATGGGGGGAAGGGCGAGGATTTGGAGAACAGGTGCAGAGAGTGCAGTTCCAAGGGCTGTGAGGGTAGTAGCAGTCAGTA
Source organism: Clarias macrocephalus (assembly GCA_011419295.1). NCBI lineage: Eukaryota > Metazoa > Chordata > Actinopteri > Siluriformes > Clariidae > Clarias > Clarias macrocephalus. Next base: position 33,459 of record JAAGKR010007107.1, on the reverse strand, counting down.
GAGGCAGGTCGATAGGCTGGGTTGGTTGAGGCTGAAGTGAGATGCCACGTAGATGGACAAGCTTGGGTGACGGACCCTTCTCAGTGGTTTTCCCCATGTCGAGGAGTTTCCAGGGCACTCTTAAAGAGCAAGGTTAGTCACGCACCCAGAGCAGGCTACTCAGGGTGTGACTGATAACATTCCGGATTGTGGATATTAATCTGGTACCAGCCATGGTGAGACCGGCAGAGCTGTCCAAGGTACTGAACGTACATTGTGTCATCATCTTTATGGTCAAGCAAGGAGCAGATCATAGGAAGCTCTGGATCTCAGTCTGCCGTATAGCAATTTGTGCTACATTGACTTTTCCGTAGGATCAGACCAGACAGCCTTGGGCGACTATGATCCTGTTACAAGTTTACTGTTATAAAATTGATAATCACTCTTATTCAGTTCACCATTTTTTTTTTAATGCTTCCGGCTTTGCTACCGTTCAGACGTTCCTGCTTACTGCTCTGCGCTTTGCTCCCTCTATCTGTACTTTTCTCTGATTTCTCTAAGATTTTTACTTCAGCAGATCAGCAAATTGCTCAAACAAAACATTTTTGGCAGAAACACTAAAATTAAAAACTTTTTTGGGATTGGACGAAAAGGGGACTTTTTCTCTTGCTGCCAGCAGCTTACATTCCAGAGACGGGAAAACACAGCTGCCTACATTCAAACAGATGAGAGAGAAAATGCCTCTTGTGGAATCTACTTGCTGCATGACCTGCCATACACTTCTACAAAGGATTACGGTTCTTCAAACTACAAAGTTACAAATTCCAAAACAGGCAGAATACTCAGAGGATCGTCATCATGGACCTCAACATACAGCCGATGAGTCTCGTGAATCTAGCAAGTCTCAACAGTTTATACCAAGTGTAGAGGAACATGCCGAAACTGATCGACAGAATAAACCGATGGCACAAACAGGAAGCAAGTGCTTAAGGAAAATGTCTATTTCTCCCTCCTCATAATTCAGCAGAGCGTGCCAGTCCTTTCAACCTGAATGGCATATGCACACCTGGACAAAGTATGACAGCTTTCAAGTCATCATGTGGTTAAAGAATCCAACAAGGACACAAGAACACCACAAAGCCCAAACTACCACTGCTCCTGGACATCCCGGCTCAGTCCTGCCCACAGAGCTCATCACAGACAGACTGTGACATACTACAACAGCTTCAAGATAACTTTCTGGAAAACAGCCAGGGAAGTCCGGACAATATACTACAGCTCACCAGACACATTATCCCTCTCTCCAGCATCTCCACTTCTAAGCTTCTCACAGAAAATGGAGGAACTGGTCTATACTGGGACCAAACTCTCCCACTCTTTTGCTGCAAGCCCCGAGATGGCAACTAAAAAACAGCGGGCTCCACTACCACCAAGGCCTGTGGTCCCAGCTACTCCTACTCCTGTGAGAGCTCTCAGACCGCTGCCACAGCACCAGGGCACAAACCCCCTCCTCCATCGGGTCTAGGTGAAATAAAACAAACAGATAGCAGCTCTCAGTGATGTTTACAAATGTTTACAGAACACAACTCGGTGTGCCTGTAGCGTTCTCCATCTCTGTTTTATTACATGATAGAATGGAAAGCCTAAGGCCTACTTAAGCCGTACGGCTGGTTAGAAGATTGGTTAGAAGATAGAAGAGCTGGTTAGAACTTGGTTAGAAGACAGCTGCGGTGCAACAGTCCTACACGAAACGGCCCCTCCTAACTTTACTCTCATGAGTGTCTGCAGAACTGTTAGGAGAGGTGGAGGTGGAGGTGTAGCTGCTCTATTTAAAGATGTCTATCAATGCAAGCAAGTGTCATTTGGTCAGTTTTTGTCTTTTGAATATCTACTGTAGGTATTTTGCTGAAAGCTGCTCCACGCATTCTGTTTATCAATATTTACAGACCTCCAAAATACTCTCCAGCCTTTATTGAAGAGTTCACAGAAACTCTTCAATCTCTGTTATCAATGATTTCCTCAGAGTTTGACTGTTTTGTTATAGCAGGGGGACTTTAATATTCACGTTAATAATGCAGAAATCAATACTACAAAAGAAATGATGTGTTTTAAACACTTTTGACCTGAGTCAGCCTGTGCACCGGCCCACACAAAATCGTGGACACACTCTAGATTTACTCATCAGTTGCACTGTCTGATCACTTCTGTGTTTTCTTTGATATATTGATCTACGCTACCACTGAATCTAGATCCGTGTCTGTCAGAAAAAGATGCATTAATGAGAACACAAGTGCACTATTTATGAAGGCTGTATCCTTAACACCAAGCATTTCTGCAGACTCTGTTGATCTTCTTCTTGATTCCTTTAACTCAAAAGTTATGAATCTTATTGATGATATTGCTCAGATATGGTGACAGAAATCACCATGGAGAAATTCACTATAGCATCTATAAAGACAGTCTTCATGCTTTCAATGTGGAACTCGCCACAGCCAGACAGAACTTCTTCTCAAACATTATAAACAGCAACTTAAACAACACTCGCACTCTTTTTGCTACTGTTGAGAGACTGACAAACCCATCAAGTCAGTTTCCCATTGAAACATGCAATGAGTTTGCTTCCTTCTTTTCTGAGAAAATCAGTAATGTTAGAAGGCTATTAACACATCAAGTTATGCAGAGGTCAGAAAAACTCAAACACAACCTCAAAAAACAGGTAACATGTCTGTCTTTCAAGCAATTGATAGCAAAATCTTGGAAGAAACAGTGCAGCACCTCAAATCGTCAACCTGCGACCTTGACACACTTCCCACATCTTTTTTTTTTTTGTTTGACTGTTTAGAAACAGATCTTTTAGAAGTGGTAAACATCTCACTTCTTACTGGGACTTCTCTGAACTCTATAAAAACTGCAGGTGTTAAACCACTTCTGAAAATGTAATGTTGATAATTCCATGTTAAATAACTACAGACCAATATCAAATATTCCTTTTATAGGCAGGATTATTGTGTTTAATTAAGTGTTGTTTTTAATCAGCTGAACAACCACTTAAACTCATATGGATACCTGGACAGTTTTCGAACTGGTTTCCGAACGCATCCCAGTATAGAGACAGCGCTTACAAAGACAATAAGTAATATTTGTTTCAATTCTGATTCTGGCAAAATATCAGTGTTGGTACTGCACTGCGTTTGACACTGTCTATCATAACATACTGTACTAATAGGAAGACTGGAAAACTGGGTCGGACCAAATTGCCTATCACATCTATGCTGATGATGCTCAGCTTTACCTCGCCTTATCTCCAAATGGTTACTCCCTCTGTCAATGCATTCATGAAATTAACAGTTGGATGTGAAAAACTTTCTTCAGTTAAACAAGGAGAGAACTGAAGTCATTGCATTTGGAAACAAAGATGAAGCTCTGAAGGTAAATGCATATCGTCACTCTAGGGGTCAAACCGCTAAAAATCAAGTTAAGAATCTTGGGGTGATGCCGGAGACAGACCTTAGTTTCAGTCGTCATGTCAAAGCAGTAACTAAAACAACATACTATTATCTCAAAAACATTGCTAGAATTAGATGTTTTGTTTCCAGACTTGGAAAAACTTGCCCATGCCTTTATCACCAGCAGGGTAGATTATTGTAATGGTCTCCTCACCGGCCTTTAGGAAGCTGCAGCTCATCCAGAACGCTGCTGCCAGAATTCTGACTAGAACCAGAAAATCTGAGCACATCACACCAGTCCTCGGGTCCTTACTCTGGCTTCCTGTAACATTTAGGATAGATTTTAAAGTACGTTTACTTGTTTACAAATCACTCAATGGCCGAGGACCTAAATATATTACAGATATGCTTACTGAGGCCTCCGAGTGGCGCAGTGATAAAAGCGCTCGCCCTATCATCGCTAGTTCGAATCCCGGGTGGTGCTGTAACCTCTCGCAGCCGGAGGTCTAGAGAGAGCTGATTGGCCGAGCTCTCTCAGAGGGGAGGGATGAGAGGTACTTAATGCTCCCACTTAAGTACTTGAGGTACTTAATGCTCCCACATTAATCACGGCTCTACAGCCAATCAGGGGCGTCTATGAGCTCACGCAACGGAGCTGTCCTCCGAGTGTGTTACTCCGCCCCCAACGGTGCGTGAGCGAGCAGTCACGTGGTTCGGAGGAAACACGTGATAGTCTTCGGCCCTCCCGGCTGAGTGGTAGTAGTAGCCTTAATGTGGGAGCCCCCTAGTGACGGGGTGGAATTGGACGCGACTAAATTAGGGAGAAAAATCGGGGAAAAATCCAAAAACAAAAGAAGATATGCTTACTGAATATAAACCTAACAGACACTCAGACCATTAGGATCGAGTCAGTTAGAAATACCAAGGGTTCACACAAAACAGTGGGAGTCGCTTTTAGCTATTATGCTGCCTGCAGTTGGAACCAGCTTCCAGAAGAGATTAGATGTGCTAAAACATTAGTCACATTTAAATCTAATTAATTTTTAAAACTCATCTGTTTAACTGTGCATTTATTGAATGAGCTATGTCCAAACTGACTGCGCTATTTAATGTTTATGTTATATTTTTAAATATTTTCATTGCTACACTGTAAAAAAAAAAACGGTGCGTAAATCCATAAATTTTACCGTAAAATTTATGGATTTACGCACCGTTTTTTTTACAGTGTAGCAATGAAAATAAAAAATACGGTAGCACCGTTATTGCACTGTAAAAAAACAAAGCGTAAATTTTACGATAAAAAAAAAATGACAGCTGTGGTTGCCAGAAGTTTACTGTAAAAAATACGGTAGCAAAGTTTTTGTTTCTACGGGATCGCACTCATTATGCTGCATATTTTACGGATTTTAATTGTTTTTTTTTTGAGCCTGACCAGGAATCAAACCCAGACGCGGGAGGTGCAAGGCGACAGTGCTAACCACTACACTATCATGCTTGTTAGGCAACTGTTGTCGTTGTTGGACTTCCTCGGTTTCCCCACGTTCCCTCACACGACTTGCACTCCAACAACGACAACACTTATGTAGCAAGCATGGTAGTGTAGTGGTTAGAACTCTGTAAAACTCTGGTAACCACAGCTGCCATTTTTTTACCGTAAAATTTGCCGTTTTTTTTTTTTTTTACAGTGTATTATTTTTTTATTATTATTATTATTTCATTTCATATTATTTCATTTTATGATTATATATCTCTCGTTTGCCAGGCTCGATTCCCGTCTCTGTGTGCATGGAGTTTGCATGTTCTCCTCGTGCTTGGTGGGTTTCCTCCGGGTACTCCGGTTTCCTCCCACAGTCCAAAGACATGTAGGTTAGGCTAATTGGCATTCACAAATTGCTCATAGTGTGTGAATGAGTGAGTGTATGTCTGTGTGTCTGTGCCCTGCGATGGATTGGCACCCTGTCTAGGGTGTACCCTGCCATGTTCCCTAGGTCTCCTGGGATAGACTCCAGCCCCCCGTGACCCTGAATACAGGATTAAGCGGTATATAGATGATGAGTGAGTGAGTGAGTGAGTGAGTGAGTGATATCTCTTGTTTATGTAACGCACTTTGAATTACCATTGTGTATGAAATTATTATTTGTGCTATACAAATAAACTTGCCTTGCCTTGCCTAGTAGTGGTTAATGTTGCGGCTGATCAATGCAAGTATAGTTCTAATGTTTTTTGCTGTCACTTCCAGAGTTTGTGTTAGAATCTCTTCTTTGCTAATGTATGTGTGCTGGAGTTTTCTTCATATTTGGGGGGTTTCCTCCAGGTTCTCCGGATTCCTCTGACAGTCCAAAGATGTGCATTATGCAGTAGGTTGATTGGTGTTTCCAAATTGCCCTGAGATGAGTTGGCACCCCCCTGGAATAAGGAGGCCACCTGCAACCCTATCCACAGTAAGCTCTACAAACATGCAGGCATTTTATGTTTACTTTAGCGAATCAAAATTTATGTTAAACTTTAATAGAACGAAAATCTCAAACATTATAAACAGCAGTCAGGTTTCACTTTCAGCTTCTATAATCATCCTGATGCCCCTCTTCAGGTTGAAGCTCTCGTTGCATGGAGACCTCATCCTGCTGCTGAGGATGGCCAGATCTAATAACTGAACATAATGCGAATGGTTCTTCTGTGATGGTTAGTGATTGCAGTTGTTTGACTTAGACCGTTTTAGGGCTGAAAAGACCATCAACAGGTTTATAACTAAGTCTTTATCAGCGAATAGCTGGTTTGAACATTAATGAAATAGAATTTATGTTAACATCGAAGCATTTTCTGATATATAATTAAACTTCTGACCTGATAGGACAAAGTTACAGGGGCGATTTATTAATTTAAGGCCGTATTATCTGTTTCTCTCAAGGGTTCTTCCTTGCTTCAGTGAGTCGCTTCAGTGAGCTTTTCTTCGCCAACATCGCCTCCGGCTTGTTCATTAGGGACAAACTGATGAAGGTACTGTAGAAGTGTATACGTTTTCAAAATGTATATTCTGAATTATTCCTTTAAATTTGCTCATGGACAATGTCCATTGTTTAAAAAGTTATACAAATAAATTTGAAATATAAATGAAAAAAAAAAAAACAGAGAAAAAGCTTTTTGTTTGTTCTTACTGATCATTTTCCAGAGACTTTCAAAATAATTTTAATGGGGAATCCAATACATAATCGATTTTGAAATTGTTGGTGCAAATGTTTTTCTTAAAGTCACAGAATTCAGTGCAATTGTACACTACAATGCAGGAGTGATGAGTGCATGATTGATAGTGCATTAGCCTATGCTAATGTAGAGATGGTAGTCAAGCAGCATTCTGGGTAATGTACGTAATCATTAGTTAAAGTGAAAATAAAACAAAACCAACCCTTTAATCATCATCATCATCATCATCATCATCATCATCATCATCATCATAATAATAATAATAATAATAATAATAATAACAATAATAATAATAATAATAATAATAATAATAATAATAATAATAATAATAATAATAATAATAATTGTTTGTTTGAAACTCTGCAATTGAAGGCTTTCACTCATCTTTTTAAACATTTCATAAATGTTATCTTTTGTAAACATGTGCCGAACAATGTAATGCTCTAAATGACCTCTGCTTGATGATTACTTCATATCTTCCCACACTGCGCTCTAGCCTATGTGATATCCCTTTCACACAATTAATCAACACGGTTTACACTTTTGGGAGCTTTTAAAGTGAAATTTATATGATTTTAAACAATGTTTTCGGAATTGGCAAATGAGCAGCTTGTGAGACCCAATATTTAAAAAAAAAAAAAAAAAAGTTGTTAGCTAGAAATATATACAGTATAATATCTGTTTTACCTTAATTAAAAGTTGTTTGAGCCTAACCAAACCTGTTTTCTTTTAAACACTTAATGTAAATCAAAAATATAATTTGAATCAAATCTCAGACAAATGTACAGTACCAGTTACACTAATCTTGCTAGTTGAACAACTAACATGCCAATTAGACTAACATGCTACAGTTGTTCAAATTAGCACGCTTGTTCAGCAGTCATCTCCATGAGACGTCCAAACAGCTTGTCGTGATTTTCTCGAGCTTGGAACTACTTTAGGTTTGTTGAAAGTAAATACTTAGTACAGCATGCTATATTTGGAGTTTAACTTTAAATACAATGGAAATAAATTCTGGTGAAATGATTCAGCCTTTGAATTTGCAACTGTGGACACATGACCAACATTAACCTCATTAAAAATCAATCACAGAAAACTTGATTTGTTCCCATCACCAGCCTCTAACGCTATAATCAACATAATCAATAGCACAGACAGAACCCTGACGCTGTACGCTGTCCCCCTCTGGGCTAATTAGTAGTTTCTGATAGAAGGCACTGCAAGGTCGGAGGACTTATTGGCCCAGAGTCCCACAGGAAGGAAAGGACAGTGGGCTGAGGAGAAAGGTGACACAAAAGGTGAACTTATTTTATAGACTTGCAGCTTGGAAGAGATCAAGAATGAGTGCTTGTAATATCGCCCTGGAATTAACTGCATTTTTTATTATTATTATTATTATTTTTTTTTTTTGCATTCCTAACCATTTTTGCTTTAAAACTCTCCCATCCATCACAGTTCTTCCTCCACCGGCCAATCTGTCTGCCCGTGGAGAGGACGAAACACCTGATGTCAGGGTGTGTTTTGGGATCTCAGAAGAGCTCAGCTCAACAGATGGAGCTCTCTCTAAATGGCCTCAGTGAGACAACCATTACAGATCGCTTCACTTTTCCATACCCATGTGACCTCAGCCCGAGTTAGGTATGAGCAGTTAGGATTATGGCTAGAGGCAGGATGACAGATAAGGGTTACCTAAACCACAAGTAATTAACAGGCTTGATGGTGATTAACTTCTAGATTTGTAGAGTTTTAGCTTTAGTTTCCTAGAGTTTCCTACACCAATCATGTGTGTGATGCAACAGCAATAAATTTGTATTTATCGTTGCGTGATATCTCAAGAACCCAAAAGTTGAATATTTGTACGACTTGTATGGAATTATCATTGTAACCAGGTGGCACAGTGTTATAGTTATTAAGACTGTGGCCTTGCACCTCTAGGGTTGAGGGTTTGAGTCCTGCCTTGGGTCTCTATGCATGAAGTTAGCAGAATAAACTCCATAGAGAATGAGTGAGTGAGTGAATTTGTGAGTTTTATTGTAACCAGCAGATGAAGATTTTAGGAATGAATTCAAACAAGGTAAAGGTCTTAGCAAGGCAAAATATATATGATATTTATATATCATATATGAGATATATATGAGATTTATATATATATATATATATATATATATATATATATATATATATATATATATATATATATATATGAAGATGAAGATTTTAGGATATATATATATATGTGACAGATATTTTGCCTTGCTAAGACCTTTACCTTGTTTGAATTCATTCCTAAAATCTTCATCTTCATCTTCATATATATTATAAATCTACCTAATTTTTACCTTTAATTTTAGGTTAAATTTCCATTCACTGCCTCTATGTGATGATCAGATGTCCACACACTTTGTCTATACAGTTTAGATCAGGAAGACTAATTAATGGCAAGAAGGTCTAGACATTGGGGACAGCTGCATCAATGGTGCTGTTTGCAATTGAATTTTACCCCCATACCGTGTAATCACTAGTAAATCCTCACACAGAGAGTCATTTGACCCTAGTTACATCAAAGGAGTTTTTTTTATCATAAACTTTGATGTTTATGATTTGTCATCTTTCTTACAGTCTCCACCTGTTGAAAAAAAAATCCTGCTCCGTCTGTCAAGCTACTGGTTGACCAGTAACAAGTGTTAAGTGGTGAAACTGATAGACCGTCCTGACTTCCTTTTTCCAATCTGTCCAGTACCTATTTGTAGAAGTCATCACTCTCATCCAGGAAGGGTAAGAGTTTGACAGCAGGTTTTCTTTTCAACCTAGTTAGAGTCACAACTAATAGTTGCTTAACACCCAACATCAATTCATTCATTAATTAAAAGACTTTTGAATGGAATGAAAACTTGACCTACAAATCTGATTGTATGAGAGGTTTTCCACAAGTGGTGAGATTGGATGGTAACAGTAATGGGGCAGTTGTTCTAATAGTCGTTAATTACACTAACTGTTGCAGAAGCACTTTCAGCAAGAACACACAATGTTACGTCATCTTAAACACCACGCTGTCTTCTTAATAATGCAACAGAAATCATTCAGAATCCCTCAGATTTACAGGACCGTCCACCACCTCCATGGTTTGTTCTCCTCGTCATTTGGTTAAAACCTGGTTAGTTAATTTAGAGATAAGTTTTAGCAGAACAAAAGAACTAGTTAAATAAAGAAACAAATCATCATCTGTTGATAATAAATGGTGCTTGTGTAACTTTTCTACTTTATAAAAACCAAATATTACACTTGAGGTGATGCTGATGTGCTGGATATCAGCATGGCTATGATCTCTTCAGTACTCAGGTTGAGCCCTCGTGCCTACGACTGCATCACAGCCATTCTATTCAGCACAACAGCATTTCCTGAGTATATCATAATATTACATTATATCCTCTTGCATTACAGACTTGTATACATGGTATTAGAACTGGATATATTACAAGCAGTTATAGAGGCTGCAGTCTAGACATGTAAGACACTTAGATAAATAGATTCTGAGTACTTATTCATAATGGTAAATGTTTATAATGTATAAATGCTGATGAGTAGTAGAACTTAAATCACGCATGTTAGTGTTTGCTGTTGTTACCCTTTCTGTTAGCAACTGGAATTGGCCCATGTTGTACTCCAGCTATTTGTACTATAGCTTGTCCTCACTCTCGTCCTCGCTTCTCTCCAGATTCTTGTCTAGCCCATTTTCTTTTGGCCTACTTTCTGAAAAAGGCTAATGCTTCACCTCCTCTTGTTTTTTTTTTTTTTGTTTTTTTTTTTTTAACAGTTGGCACCAGGAAGGTTCTGCCTCCCTACATTTGTTTTACAGACGGGGTTATAAATAGGTTTTCTGAGACCTTCTCTCGTCCCTGCCCCACAACTAGCAGACATTCCTCCGTTTTTCCACTCAACTCCATCTGGGCTCACGAAAAGATCTTCACCATGTTGGTTATTAACCTAGAAGAGCAAAACTGGAAATGGACCAGGGACAAGTTTAAAATGAGAAACTGATGATGTATTGATTCTTGATACAGCCTATATCTCTGTTACAAAACTTCTGTTTTTCAATTTGACTCTGCCGCCTGAAACAGTGTTTTTTTCTAGGATATATGTGCATTTATTTATTTATTTTTTATTTTCACTGAAAGCATCAAGCCCCCCTAGTGGGCACTTGTAGAAGTGCAATGAGTCCACCAGTATAACCGTATATACAGTTTTAGACTTTTTTATTTTTATTTTTTTTATTCTAAATAATTTAATACAGACTTTATATACATTTCACATTCTTTATACATGCATTTCTATTTTAAAAAAATTTAAGCATTTCTTTGTTTTTTCTATTTGGGCTTTACTTGTAAAGGTCTGTATGAGCGATGTGCTAATAACTACCAGTCCAATTCCTGTATTGTGCAAGTGGTGTTGGTAAATGATTGTGTGTACAGTTCCTACAGAAAGATATGACTCTTACTCTCGCAAGTTGGCCATCAGTTATCCATTTATTTTCAACGATCAGGCGTTCCACCCGCTCAATGTTCTTTAAAGTATTTGCACCATTCAAATGTTTTACTGAGGCTAACCCTAACCCTAACCCTTTTACTAACCCCGACCTTAATCCTAAGAGTCGCATCACCGTACTGTGCTTGAGATGTTCTGTAAATGTCAATAACTTTTATGGTTCCATTTACAAGTAATTCAAAATTTCAAGAAAAGTCCCGGTTTGACTTGAACTCCCTTTGTAAGTTCGCTTGCTAAAATTAGACTGGCAGTTGCATATCATGCAAAAACATATTTACACTTAAAAAAAAAAAAAAGGACATCAAATAAGCTATAACACACTGTATGAGTTAGTTGTAGCATTTTTAGGAGTGTGGGGTGCCATCATTCAGGATGCATCTGGAGTGCTCCGTTTTGGAGAGGTTTGGCTTTCCTTTTGAAGAGGCACCATGGGAAGCCCTCTCATAATGATGAAGCCCCTTTAAAGTTTGATTTCAAGCTGCTTGGTTATTGAAATTCGACCATTTTCAAGACCCTGGCGCATGATTAAGGTACAGGAGGAAGGCAGTTTGGGGTTTCCTGTATTGGATTAAAGCTGGTGAGTGCTGTCCAACCTGCCTTTATAATCAGATTAGGCTTGTAGATGCAAGATGAAATGTTGGGGGAAAAAAAAAAACATATAGTATTATAATAGTACATAATATTATTTTCAAGGTTATGTAAAGCACATAGGCTGAGCCTCATTGTGCACATTGCAAAGGTTTACACCCCCATAATGTCTGACTGGTAAGAAATGAAAAGCTATGACAAAAAGACGTTTATGATAATGTGAAAGAATATGATGAAAAAAAAGTCTGTACAGCTTTGTGCTGATAGTGTTTAGAAATTCTTTCACAAACCAAGGTTTTTAGCTTCTATCTGTAATACAAGCTTAAGCTTTCACACTTTTAAAAGAAGGAATTTCTAACGCAATCTTCAAATAAAGAGAATCCACAGTCATATGGGTCACGCCATCGCTTGTATTTGAGGTGCTGGTTTTTATCATTTGATTTATTAACACACACACACACACACACACACACACACACACACACACACACACCATGAGCTTAGCTTCATGTCTTTATTTATTTAGCATCTTCTTTTTCTATAATGCAGTTCCAGAGGCGTCACGTCACGCATTCCACGTTCCTTATCGTAGCTTTGAATCCGAGTCAAAGCTGTCTGATTTATTATCAAATCCAAAATGCAGGAAAATGGTTAAGATCTTGGTGACAGCTCTCGCTCTCTCTCCCTAGAGATGAAGGCAAGCGAGTAAGGGAGGGAAAGAAGAAAGAAAATGAGAAAATGCTGGAATCAAGATAGAAATGCACCTGTTTACTTGTTACATTCTGTGAGAGAAATGGAAAAAAATATATTAAAAAAAAAAAAAAAAGACAGAGATGTGTTTGTACCGCAGACCAATTCACTTCCAGTCATGTTTCATAAAGAAGGCAAACCGGGAAACTGAAATTTAGATTAAATAACATGTCAGACTGATGATTTTCTGTGCAAGAAATCCTCCATTCACTTGGATTTCAGTTCATGTAGATGTTATTTGGAGAACCTTTAGCGGAAGGCTTAAAATTCCTCTCTGTAAATATCTTAACAAAAGAGTTTTAAATGGTAACCTTTTCCTACAGTTCTTAATTATCTTAATTAACCCTTTAAAAAAAAAAACTCTTTTTCAGTTTAAATTTTTTTCTCTTTTTTTTCCTTTTTTGCATTTACTTATTCAGTATTTTCTTGACGCACACAAGGTTATTTAGAACAAAAGTTTTTATTTCAAAGCTAGTCAATATTTTTCTTTTAGAAGCTTTAAATGTACATTTTTCTATTAAATTACAAGATACACCATATATAATAATAACCAATCACATCACGTATTACTGTGAAGTGATCAATAAAATCAGACCCCAAATAAAAGATGCCATGAATTAACTAAATACATTTAATGGAATTTAAGAGAATTTAACAGTCGGTCACTGTTGTTGCAGTTTCCCCAACAGTCATGGACTTCCCTAATAACTGTCAACTGTTGTAGTGAAAGTGAAACTGGTACAGGCGGATGCTGATCTAGGTTTAGGGCTGCAGGGTAAACTGCACTGTTAGAATTGTTTTTAATGTTATTGTTTTTTTAATGATCTTGAATGATTGTTTTTCAATATAAAGGTTTTTGTGAGCACCAAAACTCAACACTTTTATCCTTGCTACAATTTTCCACCAGTGACTGAATATAAAATCATAATCAAAGCATGAGTTATTGATATTACCAGCCTCAGAAATCACCAATTAACAAACCTTCTCAGATTAGAGCCGTTATGAAGCTTTACAGAGCAGAAGTAGCAGAAACATCTCACTAAATATCAACTGCTCAGAGGAGATTATTGCGTATCTATTTTAATCCATTATGGACATTAGATTGCACACTTGAATTACCTCAAACACAACCACTTGATTTAGACATTGTGACAAACTGTGGGATTAACTTGAATTGATCTAATTAAACTTAATAATGGACGTTACAATTTAAAAATTGGACCTAATAACAGCGACCTCATTTCCCTTCTCGTCCGTTCCAGCCACTCAGCATTCAGCATCACTGGTACACCAATCATGAAAACGAGGGCCAAAAATGAAATGGAAATTCTGGCTATTTGGAAGAAAAATATGAAGAAATTGGGGGCCTCAGGAGTTTTGCACAGCAATGTAAGGTTTTGGCATCATATTGCAATGGACAGACGGACAGATGGACAGAAAGAATGGAGGAACGAAGTCATTGTTTTTTCTAAAACTGCCAGAATAGTTTTTTTTCTGTCTCATTTTACCGGGACAATGTGTGTTTAAAACTACAAATCACTGATCAATATACATAAACACCATCAGATATTTACAATACGATTAAGTCAGACCATCTTAAACAACTGTATATAAATGGTTTATTGGAAAATAAAGAGTTCCTGAGACCCTTAAGGGATATTTTTATTGTTTTGTTTGTGCATGTCTGTAGTGGGTTTTAGTTTGATTATAATTATACATATTAAATGACATTAAAAAAACTGTTTAGCAATAAAATAACTGTACCCCTTTTTCCTTTACCCTAAATGTATTCAATATACTGAGACAAAATAACCATAGAAACCTTTCTAAAAAACTGGTGACAGAATGGGACAGAAAGCTGGAATTAGGTTCAATAATTCGAAACAACTTTAAGAATTGCACATTTGTTTTATTTCATTTGTTTTATAAGAAAATCTGTAATCTGTAAATCTTGACTATGCTCACGACAGCTTCATGTGAAATGTTTTACAATGAATAATATAGAACTGGCAAATAAAACATAATCAGTAAATGTTTCTATTGACTAAAACAGCTAATACACTTCATATTTATAGAGTCCAGATTTTAATTCATAAGGTAAATGTTTGAAGCTATACAGGTGACTGGGTTGGTAGCCAACTGATCAGACTTCAGAATTTAAAGTCATTCCGCAGACCCCCAGCGAATTACCAGTGATGTCATGACTGTAGCCGGACACTAACAAAGTTTAAGAATTGTTGTTCTAAAATAACAATATGAAACTTTAAACTATAACTATATGTTTATATCAATTGATTACATATTTAACTTTTTTCGTTGTTGTTTTTCATGAAATTTGCCTAAATCCAAACATGGCATCATTTCCTGCAATAAAGGAACTTCATTTGAAAAGCAGCAGGATATGTTATGAATAAAGCTGTGCAGCATTTATTATGAAATGATACACTGGAGCAATCAATCACACACACACACACACACACACACACACACACACACACACACACACACACACACACACACACACACACTTACACACAGGCACACGCACTTCCTTTCCATTTTTCATTTCATGTTGCCTCACTTTTTTACAGATTGTTCTGTCAAGCAGCAGCTGTCGTGTTTTGATACATGGATCGCCAAACACATTATGTGCACACACACACACACACACACACACACACACACACACACACACACACACACACACACAGTGAACTGTATGACTAACCAAATACTGCATACACACACACATACACACACACACACACTGAAAATACTGAAAACTGACCCTCAATTGAGTAAACATACACTGAACGTGAGTTGTGTTCATACAGATCGTCCTTCATCACCACAAGTAACAAAAATCACTAAATAACCCTTTCCCCAGCCGACAGAGAACATTATTAGAACACTCATTAAATATTTAATAGGTTTTGTCGAGGTCAAGCTGTGATGTTTCTTCAGGAATTCGTGAAATGTCTCTGGTAAGTCACAACACTTTCGTTTTTTAAAGTTCTTATACCTGGAAAAAAGTTTTGGAAACACTGCAAAACATATTCATAGATTTTGCATTAAAAATTCTTTCAGAACAGAAAACGTCACAGAAATCTAAGATTTAAAATCATTCTGCTAACCAAAATCAGCTTAGCCTTTCTATTCGGTTTTGCCCCGCAGCACTGTTCAAGCCAAGGTGTTGATTCCTTTTCCATAACAGCAGCTCTGACAGTAGTGCAGCCACCATTCACAGTTACGATGCTTGGTTTCCATAGTAACAGCCTTGAATTATGAGATTTAAACAATGTATACAGTAGTATGCAACTGTTCGTATGGAAGGAGTCTCCAGTGTGAGCACTTTGTACTAGACAGAAGTAAAACGTTTCTAACAGGCAGGACAGCTGAGGCTGGGTTTTCTGGGTTAGTGGCCTGGCTAGTGACATTTCCTGTTGCTGTTCTTGAGATGCCGTCAATCACCTTTAAATTGGCTACATAGTATCTATGATAAAATGATAAAAAGCTAAAACTCAAAACTGTCGCTGCAACCCGTCTACAAACCACAATACACACTATTTATTTACAAGGTACAGTAAGTACAACATTCACAATTTGATATAAAGTGTCAAGACCTGAAATTATTTCTCTGTGTTTTAACAACTGTGACTACAGAAGCTGCTGCACAATTCCCTATTAAACCTCACTATATGCAGTGAAGGACCTATTAGTGCACTACTTAATAGTTTAGTGCACCGGGTGGGATTTAGCCATGGATTTAGTATCTATTAGCTCTCTCTATTTACTGGGTGATATATTACTAAGCAATGAATTCTGAAATCTTTTGGACTCTATTATACCAGGTCAATAAATAAATAAATAAATAAATAAATAAATAAAAAAGCCATACTGAAATTCTACCGTTCTGGGAGCGAATTCCTGAGCGTGGGAAAAGCATAATAACATTACACGTAATCCTAAATGGATAATAAAGTACAGTATTTTCTTGTATAATATTTGTAATCATTGTTAAATTGCTATATTTTTAGAAGAAATAAAAAAGATTTTTGGGACATGATGTTGTAGAAACAACGTGAAAAGCAAAACAAAACAACAATAACAACTTTGCCTGTTGATTACAATAGATCTAACAGTATGCATAGTTGTGTCCTTACGTAATATCCTGCAATGTATGTTTATTTAATCCCTTTGTATGCTCTGAGCGAAACCTGGTCACAGCGGGCGAGGCAGGGTGATGCAATAGATTTAAACTTCAGGCAAATGAAAAGCAAAGCAATGTGGACAACAACTACTCTGATCGGTCTCCAAACTTCAGCTTTCAACTCAAGAGCATAATCAGTTTAATATACATAACATCATGTACTGATTTGTGAAATAAGTTATTTATGATAAACTGTTGTTAGATGCTCGAAAGTTCATCATAATTAGAATAGAAAAAGAGAAAATTACAGTTTAATGTTAAAAACTAATTTATTTTAAGTCACATAAACCAGGTATATTCAAAGAAAAACTTAATTAACCGAGCGGTTGTGTGAACAGGTTGTTTTACATAATGAATCAATTATATTAATAATAAAAACTAAGCTGGAGGAAAAATAAAACCTTTCAAAAGGGCCGTACTGTGTATCCAAAATACCTTCTAAAATCATGGAAACCATGGCAACCAGCGGTACTTGAAATCAGGAACGCCCACTAGTGACCAACAGCAATTTCGGTGATGTGAGGTGAAAAAATTGCCGCTGCCTGAACTGAACACGGGGTCGGTTATAATCTTCGTCCATTTTCCCTGACACGTCTGCTGTAGCGCATGCCGACTCCAAATCAGAGTGAGGATCAGAGGTCTGGAGGAAAAAACAACGCTGCCGTTGGCTTTCTTTTCTAACCGCTGGCAAATTTAGTAGAATTTCTCTAGTGAATCTGATCACTTTTGATTTCCTCTCTAGTGTTTCGTTTTTGATTTCTAGATTGAGGATTGTCTCTAAAACCTGATGATGATCTTTTCCTTGTGCGTAGCGTAGATTTTGATCATGACCTCGTTCCTTTTAATGATCCAAAAAGTTTATGTTAATAGTGGTACATCTTCTACATATACAACGGTTAGTTATGATCCATTAATATGACTACTGGAGCGGTGTGCCAAAAGTGCAGATATTGTCTGTAAATACTGTACATGTGGATGTATCATAGTGTGGGTACCACTTGTTATATTTCAGTGCATAGTTATAGAAAACTGATAGAGATACAATGTATCCGTAAAGTATAAACAGTGCTTCACTTTGTCCGCATGTTGCTACTGTATATTTCAGCCTTATTTCAAATTGGATTAAATTCACTATTTTTTTTTTCAAAATTCTACAAACAATACCCCATAATGACAACATGAAAGAAGTTTGTTTGAAATCTTTGCAAATGTATTAAAATTTTAATAAATAAAAAAAAAAAATCACATTCAAAAAGGTACACTCAAAATTGAGCTCAGGTGCATCCTCTTTCCACTGATTATCTTTGAGATGTTTCTACAACATGATTGGAGTCCACCTGTGGAAAATTCAGTTGATTAGACATTCAGAAAGACACACACAGACACACACACACACACACACACACACACACAAGTCTATTTAAGGTCCCACAGTTAACGGTGCATTTCAGAGAACATTCCAAGCCATGAAGTCCAAGGAATTGTTTGGAGACCTCTCAGACAGGATTGGGGAAGGGTATAGAAAATGATCTGCCTCGTTAAAGGTCCAGATGAGCACAGTGGACTCCATCATCCATAAATGGAAAAAAGTTTGGAACCACCAGGACTCTTCCTAGAGTGGGACGTCTGGCCAAAATGAGTGACTGGGGGGAGAAGGACCTTAGTCAGGGAGGTGACCAAGAACCCGGTGGTCACTCTGAAAAAGCTCCACTGTTAACCATCTCTGCAGCACTCCACCAATCAGGCCTGCATGGACAGAAGCCACTCCTCAGTGTAAAAGTAAAAGGCACACGACAGGCACCTGGAGTTTGCCAAAAGGCACCTGAAGGATTCTCAGACCATGATTAATCAACTTCACAAATATGATTGATCAAAAGTTTAAGCTTGGTTGCATAGGCAAAGAAATGGATAGTTTTTTTTTTTTTTTCTGGTTGTTTCTTTGACAAAACAATAATAAAAGGTTTTTATTTGGTTTGAGATTTTTGCAATGTCATCTGCATATCCTGGTAGCAGTAAAATTGACATATTTTAGAACTAATGCTAACTTTCTATCTGACATATTTAAAAACCGAAATACACCGTTTAAGATCTGTAGAGTCACTAGTTGACACACTCAGGCAGGACTTATGTATTGCCAAGTTGTTTGTTTTGTTGCTGTTGTTAGTACTTTGTTGCCGGCTTGCGTTTTAAGGTTAGTACTATATAATTTTTTTTTCTTCATTAAAATGGGTTAAAACAACATCACACTCAAAAATAAGTAGCTATAATAAATATTGGCACTGTTAACAGCTGAGCGTTTAACACTATATCGCTGCATAATTTGATTCTGGAAACATTACATGTGTAAATAAAGTAAAACAGTGATAGTTCGGATAGATACTTCTAAAAGAAAAACATATAATGATGTAAAACAAAACAAAAAAAGAAAGGGAAAAAATAATTTTATGATAGGAGTCGCCATCGACCACCCAATATAAACTTGGCATGATGTGCAGGTGCTAATTTGATTAGCATTGCAATTCTGTATGACTGGATCGTTTTATGAACATAATTTAGATTTTGTTGCAATTCTACACAAACTTAACAAATAATTTGCTCCTACCATCCATGATGCTGTGCTGCCTGCCATCCAATGTGTGCATAGTTTAGAGTGTTCCCCCTGTAGGATAATAGAGGAACTGCAACATTTTACCACCTGGAATGTAAACATATAAAAATAAATAAAATAAGAAAAAAACATGCATCATATTTTCCCCAGTGCAGTAGCTTATTAGTCTTCTTATAATAAATAGTTGCAAGAGTTAGTCACAATTTTTCACAATACTCATTTATTAAAATTTTACATACAAAACAAAACAAACAAAAAAAAATCCAGTTCCACAAGGAGCAAGGAGTAACTGGAGTAAAAGGAGGAATGTGGAGTACTTCCTGAGAATCTGCGAATCATTTTTTATTTAATCAGCAAGTCAATATATTGCGATTTACATATGACATAAACATTAAATATTTCATTGCCTATATTCCAATTTTTTTTATTTTATTTTATTTTTTTTTAGCACACAGCCCTTCAATCTCTTTAGAACGGCTTGAATTTATTAACAATGATACCATTTTGTCTATATACTGTAAGCTATTAATACCTCCAAGAGGTTTGTATTGGTTGCTCTTTACCCTCAGGAACACACGCACACTGTTGTTTCCTTGTAACCATGTCCCTTTTCCCTGTAGGGGTATTAATAAGAGGTTGCATGCGTGTGTGAAATCCCCTTGTCATGCAACAGTTAAAGTAAAAACAAAACACAAGAAAGACACTCCTGCACCTCATGTGATAAGTAATGCATGTTGGTTCCCTTTGCAAATAGGGTTTGCGTATGGGGAAGAAAGAAACAAAAATGTTTAAAAAAAAACATCTTCATGAAGGTGCCAATACTTGTGGAGGACACTGTAAATTGTAATATCGATCGACAGTACATATTGAAATATTTCCTCTTTTGGGGTTTGGAATAAAACTTTGTATTTGAAATGTATCAGGCAGCCTGATAAAAAATTTTAAAAAGCCCACATGGTAAAAAAAATAAATAAATAAAAAGGTAAACAATACGTGTGCATGTGTATGTGTGTGTGTACGTGTATGTGTGTGTGTGTGTGTGTGTGTGTGTGTGTACGTACATGTGTGTGACAGCAAGACTTGGCTTTTAAGACCATCTCTGTGCATACCCAGAGGCATTTGTGCTGGTTTTTCTTTTGAGCTGCGTCTTCTGAAGTATGGAGATTTCCTCCGAACGTTTTGAAGGCGTAAACGTGTCGGTGTCGTTCTCCTCCCCGGGTGGAAACACTCGACACCCCTGAGCTTTCACTCCGGGATTCCAGCACTTTGCTGGCCTACTTTTCAAAGCACAGCTAAATGTGTAATGATGCGGGGAGTGAGAAGGAGCCGTTCTTATTATCTGTGTGTTCTGTTTCGGGAGAGTTTCTTTTGCTTTCTCTTTTATTCTCACTCGTCTAAATAATCAGTCGAGGCGGATTATGTAAGAGGCTTTAAAGTGCACAGGTGGATGTTTTAATTGTTCTTACTCTAGTGAATACATGTGAATTTACACTACGTACACTCATTGTCTAATTTAATAAGAAAACCTGTACGACTGTTCGTACCTGCAACTGTCCAATCGGCCAATCATACAATATACGACATCGCCTAGCCCTTTTCCGGTCTCCCCCCTCGTCCACATTACACAGTCTACACTCACTCAATGTCTATACCACTTTATCCTGTACACAGGGCCGCGAGGGGGGGAGGGCTGGAACCTATCCCAGGAGACTTTGGGCACAAAGTACAATCTGGACAGGGTGTCAATCCATCTCAGAGCACACGTCACTACTATGGGCAATAAAGGGATGCCTATAGTATATTACAGGGACAGTGCAGGTAGGAAGGTTTGGAGAGGCCAGATTAAGATGGTTCGGACATGTGCAGAGGAGGGACGAGGGGTATTTCGGGAAGAGAATGTTAGAGATGGAGCTGCCGGGCAGGAGGAGGAGGAGGAGGAGGAGGAGAGGAAGGCCCTAGAGGAGATTAATGGATTTGGTGAGGGAGGACATGCAGGAGGTTAGAGTGGAAAAGGAAGGTGTGGTAGTCAGAGTTAGATGCCCCTCAGTCTCCTGGGACAGGCTCCAGGCCAGACGATGAGTTAGAGTAATACTTCAAAACCTGAGAAAAAAAATGGCAAAATGGTGACAAATCAGACTATAACCACTAGTGCTATTGAATCAAATTGGATAGGATGGGGCGGCACGGTGGTGTAGTGGTTAGCACTGTCGCCTTGCACCTCCAGGGTCTGGGTTCGCTTCCCAGCCAGGCTCGAGTCCCGTCTCCCTGTGCATGGAGTTTGCATGTTCTCCCCGTGCTTGGTGGGTTTTCTCCAGGTACTCCGGTTTCCTCCCACAGTCCAAAGACATGTAGGTTAGACTAATTGGCCTTCCCAAATTGCCCGTAGTGTGTGAACGAGTGAGTGTATGTGTGTGTGTCTGTGCCCTGTGATGGATTGGCACCCTGTCTAGGGTGTACCCTGCCATGTTCCCTAGGTCTCCCCCGTGACCCTGAATACAGGATTAAGCGCTATAGATATGAGTGAGTGAGTGAATAGGATGGATAATGACAACGCTCAAACACTGAGGACATTGGATCGACAGCGTTCCTCTGACTCACAGCTCTACTGTATCACATGGTGCTATATTTACATTGGCACCGCACCGTGCGGATATGTAGTGTTAATTACCGAGGAGTTGCACCAGCAGTGCTCCAAATGACTACAGATTACACACGCCAACCATCTTGTGTACAAACAGCATTATTTAATCATTACAGGATGCTTACTCAACATCAGGAAAAAAAAAAAAAAAAACCTTAGGATCAGACTTTACCTGAAGCACCTACTGTACCTACAGTATAATGAGAATCGGTGCTTTTTGTCGTTAAGCGGTTTCCTCTCGAATTTTTGTTCCCGACTCCTGATACTGCAAAAAAAAAAAGTGAGTAATTTATTTATTACATTCATTATTAATAATGTGACTTTATTAAGCAAATGATTTTATGCAGCAACGTTTCATTTTCAGGAATAACACCTCGAGTGTATTTTATTTCTGCTGTGAGCAGAGCATGCTGGGAGAAGGCTCTGCGCGCTCCTTTTTTTCATGGGTGACCTTTAACGAAGGTAAAGACTGCATGGTGTGTGCACACACACACACACACACACACACACACACACACACACACACACACACACACACACACACACACAGAGTGAAAGACTTTCTGCTGTATTGTTCACTTCTTCCACACATTTAATTCACTAAAAAGAGGAAAGTTATTGATTAGTTACCTTGAGGAAGTTTGCGCACCCCTCACATCTTAAACACACACACACAGAAGCGAGTGTTTAAATGTCTCACAGTTTCCACATTCTGCTCGCCTTATTCACCTATGATTAAAGTATTGACGCACTTCACTTTCTACAAAAGTGTCGAGCAACAGATCCCTGGGTGTTATTCGGTAATATGATCTGTAAGCCTTTTCGTTCGTTTTGAATTTTTTGCCATCTTAGTGTATAATTTTAGATAAAGAAGGTAATAGTGTGAGATGTGTTTGGAGAAATGATCCAGGCCCGAATAGCTGAGTTAGGAAGGGAAAGAAGGATAGCACAATAGCTCTGTTTCTGATTGACTGGTGCATTCCATACTTTGATACCAACTGCGTTCAAGTCAAACCGGGACCTGTGATAAAATTTCAGGCGAATGAAGGCGGAAATCTGATTGTGCATAGTACGGTGATGAGATTCTTTAAAACAACAAAGCTGCAGTAAAACATTCGCATGGTGCGAATGTTTTAAAGGAGGCTGCCTGACCGTGAATGACGGTCCCGCCCGACGTGACTCAGACCTCACTGCAGTTGTTCCCATGAATATTTAGCCTTAAAACTAGCCGTGCCCAAAAATAAATAAATAGAAAGCAACATGCCCAATATTTAACAAAAAGCTCCGCCAACTAGCGGATGAAGTGCATCTGTCTTTGCGAACTGTACACACAACCATTCACCAACACCACTCGTACATTACAGGAACTCGGTTGCGAGATGTTGCCACATCCCCACAAACCTTTTATACACGTTTGGACTGTTAAAGGAGTTCCTGGGAGGCCAGTGTTTCAGAGAAAACTATCTACCGTGATGGTATCCAAACACTACTGAACCACTAGGAAAAGTACATTAGTGTGGAGTTTTTATTCTTATAACTGTCCCGGTTTGACTCGAACGTGGTTGTATTTGGCTTCAATGCATGAATTCTTTTTTTAGATTCAACAAGTCTGCTACATGAGTTTATTCTGAAATCAATAGTACCAAAACTCAAAAGTCCCGGTTTGACTTGAACGACACTGGTGTTTCGTTTGTAATACTTTCATAGCTGCAAGTTCAGCACATCCACTCCATGTGGTTTTTCCTTCTGAAATGAATTTGGCAGTGACGCTTTACATCAGGAGCTCAGGGAAACTCAACAGTCATGACGCAGTGTGATAAATAATACATTTTATACTTTTTGCCTCACACTCACTCTATATTCAAATGATACTTTAACAAATAAACGTAAATGAAAGTGTTGAGTTTATTTCAAAACGTATTCGAATATACAGTATGTCACAAAAGTAAGTACACCCCTCACATCTCTGCAAATAGTAATATTTAGTTCTATCTTTTTCAGAGGACAACACTGCAGAAATGACTCTTTGACACAATGAAAAGTCGTCAGTGTAAAGTTTGTACAGCAGTGTGAATTCATCATCCCCTCAAAGTAACTACAAATACAGCCAATAATAGCTGAACCCCTGGCAACAAAAGTGAGTACACCCCTAAGTGAAAATGTGAAATGTCAATATTTTGTGTGGCCGCCATCATTTTCCAGCACGGCTTGAATTCTCTTGGCCATGGAGTTCACCAGAGCTTCACTGGAATCCTCTTCCACTAAGTGAAAATGTGAAAATATACAAATTGAGCACAGTCAGTCATTTTCCTTCCATTTTGTCATGTGACTCATTAGTGTTACACTGTCTCAGGTGTCACCAGATAGCAGGTGAGTTAAATTAGGTATAAAAGCTCTTCCACTCTCTCAACCTGGCCACTGAAAGTTCAACATGGCACCTCATGGCAAACAACTCTCAGAAGACCTGAAAAAAAAAAAAAAAAAAAAAACGTATTGTTGCTTTACATAAAGATGGCCGAGGCTATAAGAAGATACAGTAGCCAACACTCTGCAACTGTGCTGCAGCCCAGTGACCAAGACCATCCAGCGCTTTAAGAGGACAGGTTCTTCTCAGAACAAGCCTCGCCATGGGCGGCCAAAGAAGCTGAGTGCACATTCTCAGCGTCAGATCCAAAGATCGCCTTTGGAAAACAGACGGATGAGTTTTAGCGTCCAGCATTGCTGCAGAGATTGAAGGGATGGGAGGTCAGCCTGTCAGTGGCCAGACCGTACACCGCACACCCCATCAAATTGCTCTGCATGGTTGTCGTCCTAGAAGGAAGCCTCAATTTGCTGAAGACATGCAAACTAAGGACCAGGATTACTGGAACCATGTCCTGTGGTCTGATGAGACCAAGATAAACCTAGTGGAGGCAACCAGGTGAGGAGGACAAAGACAAGTGTGTCTTGCCTACCGTCAAACATGGTGGTGGGAGTGTCATGATCAGAGGCTGCATGAGTGCTGCTGTCATTGGGGAGCTACAGTTCATTGAGGGGAAACATGAATTCTAACATGTCCTGTGACATACTGAAGCAGAGCATGATCCCCCCTCCCTCCGGAAACTGGGCCGCAGAGCAGCGTTCCAGCATGATAATGACCCCAAACACATCCCAAAGATGACCACTGGCTTGCTAAAGAGGCTGAAGGTAAAGATGATGGACTGGCCAAGCATGTCTCCAGACCTAAACCCAATAGAACACCTCTGGGGCATCCTGAAAAGGAAGGTGGAGGAGCACAAGGTGTCAATTGTCCACCACCTCCGTGATGTTGTGATGGAGGAGTGGAAGAGGATTCCAGTGAAGCTCTGGTGAACTCCATGGCCAAGAGAATTCAAGCCGTGCTGGAAAATGATGGCGGCCACACAAAATATTGACATTTCACATTTTCACTTAGGGGTGTACTCACTTTTGTTGCCAGGGGTTCAGCTATTATTGGCTGTATTTTTAGTTATTTTGAGGGGATAATAAATTTACACTGCTATACAAACTTTACACTGACGACTTTTCATTGTGTCAAAGAGTCATTTATGCAGTGTTGTCCTATGAAAAGATAGAACTAAATATTTGCAAAGATGTGAGGGGTGTACTCACTTTTGTGACATACTGTACTCATGCTGGACGTTACATGTATTCAGAATCAGCATCCGCATGTTCCTATGCTCTTGCGTTTAGATTAAGCAAATCATTTGTGTCTAGTTCAGCCAGAATTTTTCCTACCTGTTTGAGGTTTTCAATAAAGAAATCTGGTCTGAAACAGAAGTCTTGAAACAGTGTCTTGTTTTGCTTTGCTGTCAAACACAAAATGATGTAACATAAAAGCAAGAACCAATTTAGGAAGGCAGTAAACAGCCGAACTCCAAGGTGGTTTGATAACACTGAGAAAGAGATCCCTTCTGTATCGACTCGATGTCAGGAAGTGAACCAAACAAACCAAGCACCATACAAAAACGATTTCTTAGCAAGTGGAAATATCCTGAATACACTGTAGTTACTGTATGTCTGTCTGTCTTGCTTAAATTACGATTACAAACCAAATGTAAGTTTAATGATAATGATGAGTTAACTTATTTTAAGAAATTATCAATAGGTCCGTGAGATGGCACGGTGGCGTACTGGTTAGCACTGTCGCCTCGCACCGCGGGGGTCAAGAGTTCAACTCTTGCCTCGGGTCTGCGTGCATTTTCTTCTCGTGGTTGGTTGGTTTCCTCAAGGTACTCCAGTTTCCTCCCACAGTCCGAAGACATGCAAATTAGGCCGAAATGGTTTTCCCAAATTGCCCGTAGTGTGTGAATGAGCGAGGTGTATAGTATGTGTGTGTGTGTGTGTGTGCGTACGTGCCCTGCGATGGACTGGCAGCCCATCCTTGTACCCTTGAACTCTCCTGAGTTAGACCCTATACAGAATCAGCACTATAGACACTTAAGCACTAATAAGTGAGTGAGTGAGCGAGTGAGTGAGATTTGGGTGCCATCAAGAATATCTCACTTGTTAAGTTATAATTTATTCCGTGTGTTTTGGCTTGCAGCTTTTTACTTTTGGAGCTCCGATAAACTGCGCCAAAGGACCAAGCTGTAGTGCTGCAGACTTGCGTTCCTAGAAATGTGTTTACATTCAAACTGGAGAAAAAACAAAAACAAAAAAATGTTAGTGTAAGTGTCATTTGAACAGCGGGAATGGACTTGCACTGTGACTTCCTAAAATCCATCACTGCAAAAATCACCAGACGTCTAATCACACACACACACACACACACACACACACACACACACACACACACACACACACACACACACACACACACACACACACACGCGCGCACACACAGATGTACATTCAGTTACTACACACACAAATAAAACTCACACACATGCCAGACTCGAAGTATCCAACTTAATATTAAGTTTATTTCACATGATTGACTACTGTGTACCAAAGGTCCATCATCCCACTTTACCACCAAGCTTATCTGATGCCTCACATCTCCACAGGCCTGGCTGAGTAAAATAAACGACAAAATGAATCAATTAATTAATGTATCATTTAATTGACAAATGAATGCATGAATGCTTAATTTATAACATCACACACTGGAAACACCACAGTCAGAATTACTGTGGGCTGAAAGCCTGCTCTGATGTCTTCCAAACACGACCACACACACACACACACACACACACACACACACACACACACACACACACACACACACACAAACGTTTTTCTACATTTGGCTATCTGTGTAAAGGGATGAGGGAAAAATCTTGCACAGCAGAGGCGAATGCTTGGGGGGATAGAGTTACTTTGTGTGACTGATGAGACACACACACACATACACGCACACGCACACGCGCATACACAGATGCATCTCCATCAAAGTGTTGCCGGTCTCAAATTCATCTCCCTGCCTGCCTCGAGTGAACTCTTATCTCCCGAGAGTTGGGTGAGTCTCCTGGTGCTGTTTTTCCCAACTCTGCGATGGCTTGACAGCTGATTTCAAAGACTCCAAATCCCCCAGAATGCACCAGGCTGGCACTATGAGTGGGCACGTAGCATCTGCACCCAGCCAACCAGCCAAACACGCATACATACACCACAGCCTGGGGAGACAGAGGCAGAAGACAGAGAGAAAGGGAAGGTTGGAGAGATTCTGTCAGAGCTGGTAGGGTTGAAGGGGCGATGGTCGGGTGCGGCGTGCGGGTGTGAGGCATCCACGCCTTCTGACAGCTCAGTTGCCGTGGGAATGAAGGGACAAGGGGGTAGGGGTGGAATTTGCCCCAATTTAACATATACTCGAGGAAACTCCCACACATGCTCGCATCAGAACTGCGAACCGCAATAAGAAGAAAGAGAAGGAGAGCAAACGAGTGCAGAGCGAGAGAATACAAGTGCAATGTGGATGAACAAATCCGCCCTCTGTACATCAGTGAGTCAGAATCCGACATGTTTGAAGACCTGAGAGTATTTAACCCTGGCATGATGAGAGTTTTATAGTCCAGCTTTTTACAGTACATCTAGACCCGGGCATTGTACAGTACATTACATATGAGCCATCACCCAACAGACAGGCAATTAATCAATCCGTTTATCTTCATGCCAGCAGATCAGGAGCCAATCCCAGGAACACGGGCCATGAGATAAATGGATACACCATGGATAGATCCATTTACACACTTGTTTGCGCATCTAAATGCAAGGTTGAAATCCATCTATCCATCCCTCCATCCATGTGTCCATCCATGCATCCATCACTCACTTATTCTACCCCAATGCATTCATTAAAAAATAAATACATCCGATTTTCATCCATTTTACATGCATATATTGTACATCGATTCAGTGTTGACCCACCTATTATTCATTCATTCATTTATTAAAATTTATTTTAATCACTCCAGCAGAGAAGCAACCAAATCCCAGGAATGCCAGATGTGAATTTAGAAGGCACCATATATAGGATCCCAGTGTATTATATATCCATTTACACACTTTACACGCCGACAAGGACATGTGGGGAACGTCCGAAACCTCGACACGGAGTGTAACGCAACCTCTTGAGAGTAAAACCAACATCCAGACTGACGAATCAAACGAATCACTGAAATGAGTCCATCGTGTAGCTGACGGGAACGTATTATGACAAGATAAATCATGTGACCGCGAGCCATTCTGTCCGTCCTCAAACACTGGTCAGTTTTAAGGTCAGCACTTCCTCGAAGGGATCGAGACGGGGAAGGGGGTGGAGGTGGGGTGTCGGAGGAGATGGAGACGGGGTTGTTGGATTAATAAGGTTATTAAAGAGGGGATGAAAACATTGAAAACTCAAGCCTTAGGGCTTTCATGTGCATGTGTATGTGATTGTAAGAGAGAGAGAGAGAGAGAGAGAGAGAGAGAGAGAGAGAGGGAGGGAGGGTAGAGCTCAGGCAGACAGAATGACCTAAGGTCCAAGCCCATCAGCCAGTCCACTGAGTCACAGTGTTTCGAATGATGGAAAGAGTCGGTGGTATATTTTCCCATTATGTTTCTGTGATGTGCTGGTGTACTCGCGACTACATCGCAGCCACATCTAAATGTTCAGACGGTGAAAAATGTCGCCAGGGTCCATGTGACATTTTCCTAACAGCAGTCGATGCACAGGCTGTAACTCTTTCCCTCCTCGCACAGCAGCAACGATTGAAGCCCTTAACGTTTAGCATTTTATACTACAAGGACAGGATGCAGGACTGATTAGGGAATTAATGGAATTGTAATTTACATGAGGCTCCGCCCTTTATAAGCAGTAGTTACGACTTCATTTCAAATGCCAGCTTGTGCATAATCATTTCCTTAGTAACGGCTCATCCACACAGAATTGCACAGTAGATGTGATACATATTCTAAGGCTAATAAAATAATAAATAGGTAAAAAATCCGGGTGTTATTTAATGAAGACACTGTGCAGTCGTATCATTAGAACATTAACCAGCTTTTGTGTCACCGCGGCAGCTCTGGTCCATCCGCAGATCCTCTGGGGTCTCTGGAACCAGGATGTAGGAAGATGATCCTTTGGGTGCTGTCGGTTACGGGGTGGAGCCGCCATGGATTAGGCTCTTTTGTCCGGTGCACCCCGTGAGTTTTTGATCGGATTTGGATCTGGAGAGTTTGAAGGTTAGGACAGGGGTCTGCTGTGCCCTGTGGTTGGTGGGTTGTGGTGCCTTTCTTACGAGAAGTTATGAATTGGGCTGCATCGTCTTTTCTGTAGGATTGGACCAGACGGACTGGATTTTGTTCCCTGTGGTCATGGGTGAGCCTTGGGTGGCCGTGATCCTGTGAATCGTTTACTGGTGTGTAGGTGGTGATCAAGGTTAATGTGTTGCTGTCAAGGCTGTTAATTAACATTTTACGGAAGGAGTCTCCAGTGTCAGCGCTTCATAACCGTAACACAGCAATTCCGCTTCATCACACCGCTCCATTTCTGAAGAGCTTCCTGGAAGAGCAGATGTTTTCTTCCTTACACATTGCATCTCCTTGGACCTCACTCTAAGACCGTGGAAAAGTTCAACTTTTTTTTTTCCTTCTTCCTAACGAAATGCCCTGGTGTAGCCCTGAGCCTCTGGTCCGGTCCAGAGGAGCTGAGGTTTCTATCATGGCTGCTGTCGCCTCGGGCTAGCTTTGAGGAGCCTCAAGTTCCCAGAACAGGCAAAGAGCTTTCTGGTGCTCTCATTGCTCATACACTAGACTCCGACAAATCAAGACTGATTGATCCAGCCATTTTCCAACAACAACAAAGTCTCAAGCTGGGTTTGGAATCAAATGCGTGCTTATTTTTTTCATTAGGGAGTAAAGCGATAGAAGTTTCCAACCTCAGTCGCTCTCTTTGGCTCTTTTTTGTGTTTTTCTTTCATTCTCTCCTCTCTAAGCGTGCACCGTGCTCTTGCGCTCACTCCCCCACAAATTTAATTGGTGTCAGAATCAAAAGAAGCGTACGGAAAGAGATGTGGAGAGGGACGGGCCCCGAACGACTCCTTCCTCTGATCTGAACACTTGTAATTGTGTTGGACTTTTAGCAGAGAGTTTTGAAGAGACAGCCTTAGTTTAATTACTTCTGTCAAAGTGTCAAGGCCCTTCCCAAGTGTACAAGTCATTCTCTCATCTCATTTTTTTTACCCTTTCTCTCTCTGTTTCTCAGTCTTTCTCTCTCTCTCTCCCCCGCATGTTCGTTTCATTCCGCGCATTATTCCGTATCCCGCGGCTTATGATTTGCCTCATTTGAGGTGTGGATTTGCACACATCTGTGCCACCGACTACCCATCCCTCATCCCCATATGCACACACACACACACATACACACACACACCATCATTCTCTCTCATCAGGACACGGTTCACTGAAATCCGCTGTTGTTTTTCGAGCTTATTCTTCAAATAAGGATGAACAATATTATGAAGCCCCGACACCCACCCATCCACCCACCCACCCACCCACTCACCCACCCTCTCTTTTCCCCTCGTCAAACACACTTGAGTTTTGAGGAGCTCTTTATTATTCAAATTTCCAGCTCTGCATTAATAACTAAATCAAAGCAAAAGGGTCTCGAGGGCTTACTATTGAGTAACGTAGCTATGTTCTTTTCAACATTTATTCTCAAAATAAAAAAAAGTTTTAGCTGTGAACGAATACAAATGATGTTCTTGAGTTTGTCTAAGTTAAAAATGGCTGCTTTATTGCCACAGGAAGCTTCTGGGGGCAATAAAGTGACATTCTCTAATCCAACCTTCACCATTAACATCATTTACATACCACAGGAGCAGATGCACATCCACCGTCTCCACTCAACAATCTGCTGCAGAGCTTTCGGTATGGTGAGGGACCACATGTGCTGGCTCACTACAATGTTTCTCCATCCATCCATCCATCCATCCATCCATCCATCCATCCATTCACACATCTATTAATTTTCAATATGTTTAATCATTATCCCTCTATCAATGCATCCATCCATCCATCCATCCAGCCAGTCATCTCTGTCCATCCATTCTTCCATCCATGCATTGATTTAACCATCCATCCATCTATTATATATGAATTCAAATGACACTCATCCATCCATCCATCCATCCATCCAGTGTTTAAAAATTACATATCCATCTATCATTCATCCATCCATCCATCCATCAATCCATCCATCCATCCATTCATACATCTATCAATTTTCAATCTGTTTAATCATTATCCATCTATCAATGCATCCATCCATCCATCCATCCATCCATCCATCCAGTCATCTCTGTCCATCCATTCTTCCATCCATGCATTGATTTAACCATCCATCCATCTATTATATATGAATTCAAATGACACTCATCCGTCCATCCATCCATCCATCCATCCATCCATCCAGTGTTTAAAAATTACGTATCCATCAATCCATCCCTCTATCCATTTGTTCATCCACTACTTTCTTCATCCATCATTCACTTATTCTACCCAGGTTCATTCAATAAATATAAATACACCCAATTTTCATCTATTTTCCACCCATTCACCATACATCATTTTTACTCATTTATTCATTCTCCTTTAATCTATACATCAAAACACATATCCAGCCATCCATCCATCCATCCATCCATCCACTTTCCTAAGGAGTTTCCTTGAATTATCCATTAATCTGTCTTTCTAGCTGTCCATCCACCAATCCATGGGATCTTTCACATATCTAGTATACATTCATTACTTTAATGAAATCATCAAATCAATTCCCTCAATCATTCACCAATCTTGTGTTTATTGATTATACATCCCTTTAAAATTTTCCATCCATTATCCATTCCTCCCTCCCTTCATGATTTCAGCGTTAATCTATTATCTATCGAATCGTCCATCCTTCATCCTTCTAGGTATAAATCCATCCATCCATCCATTAATTAATTAATTATTTAATTAATTTCTTATTTCACTTATTCTCCTTTAATCTATCTACCCACACATCCATCCATACACTTATCTAAGCAGTGTTCATTAATTATCTACTTATCTGTCCAGCCATCTATCCATCAATCCACTCATTGAACCATTTATCTATATCATTTATTAATTAAAATAATTGAATTAATTTACACCATTATTCATTCATCCAGTTTCTATACGTTTTTATACATCCCTTTAATTTATCCATCCATCTATCCAAACATCCCCCTCTCCTTACACTCAGTTCAATTATCTATCTATTCTTCCAGCTATCCACCAGTCCATCCATCATTTACTCTTCCTACTCCAATTTATTTATTATACATAACTATATCCAGTTTTTATCCATCTATTATACTATACATCCATTTATTGTTTGTCCACCTGTCCATTATTCATTCATTAATTCATGCGTTTGTTCTTCTTTAATCCATCCATCCATCCATCCATCCATCCATCCATCCCTCTAAGCATCCATCTAGTGTTTATCCTTTTTCATTCCCTGTATTTCATCCAACCAACCAGCCATCAATCAATTATTCATTTATTACCCATCAATACATCCATTATCCCTTCATCCATCCATCTCTTCTTTCCTTCCTTAGTTATTTTTTAGCAGATATTGGCTCACTTCCTACGCTAATATAATAAACTCTGTAGCTAGGAGCAAAAGACAAGTAAGACTTTATAAATACTTTATAAGTTTTAGGACAGTCAGCAATAATGTTTAAGGCCTGAAACGAGCTCAGCTACATTATAAATAACTATACAGTCCATGACATCATTATCACTGTAGATGGGGGATCAGGGCAGTGGGGCGTCTCGATGCAACTTACTCACAGATGCTAATGGATCTGCATGCGCTCTTTAGAAACAGACACCATGTTTAGACCCTGGTGATACAAATGCGTGCGTGTGTGTAATGTACTGAAACTGATAATCATCATGGCTTTATGCTGAATTTATAATAATGAGCAAATTCTAAAATAATGTATTACAAATCGCCAGA
>JAAGKR010007106.1:0-38816 GCA_011419295.1 Clarias macrocephalus | reverse complement strand
AAACTTTTACCAGATTTTTTTTTCTTTACAACAAAAATAATCTGTCAGTAAAAGATAAAAACATTATAAGTTTGACATGACTGAAATACATCTTATTAAAATAATTTGTTGTCTATTTTTAGAAATATTACAAATTAAAAGTACTATTAGTTTTTAAACAAATGAACACATGAAGAATATAATAAAGTAAAGTGCATACTTAAACAATTATAAGGGACTCCAAAAATATTCCTTTATACCCCATTATTTCTCACACTTCTGTTTAAATGCCAATTTTTCAGATTAAATGTGCTACACATCATGCACCATGCATACAGTTCGTAATCTGTGGTGAAAGCAAAAGCGGATTCATCCCAGACAATAAATTCAGCCCTAATGTGCAGTCATAAACTCCAACTGTGTTTACACAGGAGTGAACCGTGAGGCCATAGTTAAACAGAAAAAAACCAAATATGAATAAATACATAAATCTACACACTCTTATCCGACTAATTCCTGACATGGTTTTGACCTCAGGCACTTCCACACACTGGCCAAGATTTCCCATCAGCCCAGCGTACCCGCTGGACCCGCCCAGCCGCACGGTGCCAGAGAGTCCTTGGTGGTCTGCTGTCCCTCTGGAGCCCCAGCCATGGGATCAGCAAAGTAAACACCACACACGGCATTCTGGGACACTACTGCGGAGTCAGCGAGCCTCGTCCTCAGGGCTGGACTTAAATCTCACAAAGCTCTCAGATCTCCAGCTCCCAGAGAGTTACGGGTGGTCGGGTCTGAAACGTTTACTCCTCTTGTTTTTCTTTTCTTTCTTTTTTTCTTCTCTGCTACATATAGTGCAATATGGGAGTGAGGCTCCTGAGGTGCTAAAAAATGTGGCCTTAAGGATAAACACACACACACACACACACACACACACACACACACACACACACACACACACACACACACACACACACACACACACACACACGATCTCACTTTACCAATATCATTCAAAAGATGAGGTGAAAATAGAACTAGAACCCCAAGACCTGAATGTTTAAGACTCACTGTTAAAGTGTGCTTGCGTTAATGCTCTAATACAGATTATTTTTTTTAAATCAGATATTATCAGATAATACACTTTTCATACTGTCATACTTTCAAACAACTCCCATTGCTCTTTTTCAAAATGCAATGATTCAGTGTTTATGTAAATCGCCATGTCCTACCAGAGATCATCAGAGCTGAGAAACATCTAATGCAGGTAATCTTGTTTAATAAAATAATATTAAAGGGAAACTCTAAACGGTTTGTTTAAGCCGTGTCCAGTACAAACATGGGAGCAGTGCTAGCTCAGATGATTGAGGCTCTGGGCTGATGATCCCAGGGTTAGGTTTTGAGCCCTGCCAATACTAGGCTGCCTTTGTTGGGGGCTTGGGCGTGGCCCTTAACCCTATGCCATACAAATTACTTCACCATTACTGGGCTCAATGCTCAGATGTGAAAAGAGAAGGGTTGGGCATCTGTTTAGCAACTCTGCAATGGTTTGACCCAGTGTGCGCAACATGTTATTTGTCCATACATATTGGAGAACCATCTGAATATCTAATCATGACTAAAAAAATACTCTTCTTAACTAATGTTGGACCAAAATTCAGCCTGAAATTGAAAAACAAAGTTGAATATTGCGACTAAAAACAAATTTATACATATAATTAAACTGTAAAGTTGGCATTCCTGCACATTGAAGATATTTTTCCCCCAAAATTGGGGGAACCTAATATCTAACACATCAAAATGGTTTTGTAATTTCGGCCTGTCTGTTTTCCTGTTTCTTTTTTGTTTGTGCACACATCACATAAAAACTACTGAATTAATTTTAATGGGGTTTTCACAGGTGTATTTGGCCGGACTTGAGGTAATCTCACACCTTCATTCCACACACTTCATAGTACCACGTAAAAATTTTTGTTAATTCAAAAATTCAACAAATTTCATTGTGCATTTTTTAAAAATATGCATATGGGTGTGCAATTAAATTCTTCGTCACAGACAAATCTAGATTTTAATAATTTACTAAATAAACAAATCTTAAACTTGAATTAAACATGAATTGAATTGGAATGAAAAAAATATATATAATAATTGTATGAAATGTGTTGCCAGGATAAAAAAAATGACGATGGGGGAATGAATTTTGTTTATTCAAAGTATTAAGAGGTAGAATGTCTACTGTAAGTACAGTTCCATAACACAACAGAACACAACACAACAAGTTCTATGCATAATATGGCAATAATACAGCTCAGTTACTATTACTATTTATACTCAATTTGTAGCTACAAATATTGCAAAGACTGAAAAAATAAATGTTGTTTTCAGCGCAAAGAGAGATTAAGAATAAATTCTATTCAATGTTACAGTCAAATATGTGTTCACTAGAAATTGGGACTATATAGTACTGCACAAAAAGTCTTCAGCCAGCCTTAGACCCAGATCTTCTCGTATTTTTAATGTAGTCTTGACAAATAGTTCTCCAGGCTCCCCGAGGATCTCATTTTAGGCAAGGTTTTGTCTCTCATTATCAGTCCAGTTCCTGTACCTGAGCCATTTCAGAGGAATATTGTGTGGCTTAACAAAAAAAAAAAAAAAAAAAAAAAAAAAAAACTAAACAAATAAAAAACTGTGTGGCTTAACAAAAGTTTGTTTGTTAAGCCACACAGTTACCTATAAAAATAAATAAATAAATAAATAAAAAAGTCGATGAGTAGTATACTGGTGATACTGAATGCTGCGTGGTTGTAACAGGCAAGAAGGGAAAAAAGGTTGATTCTGAGGTTGTTATATGAACAACAACTTTTTAAATAGTATCCTTAGCCACTTTGAAGCCTGTCACAGTAAAACATTTTTTGTTTCTTCAATTTAATCTACATAATTTTTTTACTCATTATTTCCTCATTAAAAAAAAAAAAAATTCATAAAAAAAAAAAAAAAATATATATATATATATATATATATATATATATATATATATATATATATAATTTAACTGATTAGATTTACTATAGTAAAAGCCATGTAGTAGACTTAAACCTTTAAGAACAAATTAGTTTCCAACATGGAACAAAAAAAAAAAAATCTTCATATCCAGTCACATCAATTGCAGAATTAATGCGAGGTCTGTATCCATCACTGACCCTATGCATGCTTCATCAGGCATAAAACCACACAGAACTAAAAAAATAACAGCGCAGTAAAGAGAAGCTGAGTTCAGCAGACACCATCAGGCCACAAACAGGTGCTTTTCCACCCATTAATGCAGGAGGCCCTTTTTTCCCTTCTTGCCAGCATAGCTATTTCCTCCTCTACTCTGAAAAGGCCATGCGAATACGCTTTCTGTATTACACCGTCTGACGTATTCCTGTCAGAAAATTCCATTAGTCTGCAGCAGGCTGGTTCTGGGGGCTGGTTGCGGTGGCTGGGGGTTGTGGGAAAGGAGGTGTGAGAATTGTTGGACGGAGTATTGTTGCATCCAGAAAGCAATTCCCCAAGCTAATCTAAAATCTCTAATATTTCAGCCCCGACATGTGCTTCCCTTTCTCTGGCGTACTGAGGGATATAATAAAATGCACGTCACTAAACATACTTCCTGCCCACCCCTAAAAGGCACATAATGCTCGCTAATACAAAACAAATGCAAACTGAGCTCCAATGTGGCTCCAATGACTCTCTGGTCCAGTCTGGACATGTGACAGCATCGAGCAACTGGGAAAAATAAAATTAGTATGTTTGGGTTTTATTCCAGAGGTTTAGTGTATTAGGTAAAAATAGATTCTGTGCAGAAGAAAGTATTTTTGTGTTTACATGTGTAAATAGGAATGAGTTTTTTTTTTTTTTTTTTTACTATTATTTGAGTCTCATAATGAAAATTGATGAAAAAATAATGAAAAAAACATTAACCATGTTTATTTATGTTCGTGTATGTTTAGATATTAATAAATTGCTCAGTTAAAATGTACACAAGCATAAAAGTTAAAGGCAGGTGTGAAAAAATTTGTTATATGAACTATTATTATTATTATTATTATTATTATTATTATTATTATTATTAATAATATTATTTAAGCTTTTTGAAACTTTTTTCAATCAATCAGTCATTCAATCATTCAAAATCATCATCATCAACACCAACACCAGAAATACTATAATGCCGGTGTGTATGAGAGCTTGGTGTGTGATACATATTCATGTTTTGTGTGTGTGTGTGTGTTGTAGAATTGTAGAATGGAGCGTAAAACGACTGCAAATTGGCTATGTTTTCACTCCGCAAAGTCCTGAGTGAGATTCTATCCACGTTTCCCGAGACTCACGTTTCTTGAGACGATCTGGCCCGAGCATGTTTAATTCCACGTCAGTATGAATTAAAAACAGTGAGAGAGAGAAAGTAAAGAAAGACCAAATGAGATGAGTAAAGAGAGACAGATAGAGAGCATGTCTGAGATGAGTGCAGAGGGAGATAGAGGTGATCATAAGTTCAGTTCTGAAAAAGAAAAAGTAAAATAGTCTCTGCAGTGCTGGACATTATGGCACATAATCGGTGGATGTGCTCCAGGTAATTCTCCTCTGAGTGTGTGTGTGTGTGTGTGTGTGTGTGTGTGTGTGTGTGTGTGTGTGTGTGTGTGTGTGTGTGTGTGTGTGTGTGTGTGTGTGTGTGTGTGTGTGTGTGTGTGTGTGTGTGTAAGTATATGGCCTTTGAGGATTTGGATTAGAGAAGATGAATGACTTTTGACAAGCTTGTCCACATATTTTATTACAATCTAATGGTCCATGGTTTCTGTGTTGGAGTATGTGTGTGTCTAAGTGTGCGTGCACATGTGTGTATCTATGTTAGGCTTTGGTCAAACTAAAACAAACAAACAAACAAACAAACAAACAAACAAACAAACTAAATAAAATAAATTTAAATAAATTTAAATAAATAAATAAATAAATAAATAAATAAATAAATAAAATAAATTTAAATAAATTTAAATAAATAAAACAAATAATAATATAAGTTCATTAGTTTTTTTGTTTGTTTTTAAATGAATAAATACTCTTTTCAAATACTCTCAATAATTATGTAATATCATAGACAAGCAAAAATTTGATTTTTGATAATGCAGATAAGACTACAAATAGTATTATAGATTTTTAAAAATATAAACATATAAAAAAAAACTAGTTAAATAAATAAATACATAATAAATTAGCCTCCTGTGTTCCTCTCCCCAATTATTATTAATTAATAATATAATAATAATTTATTAATAATTTAATTTAAAAGGAAAACCATCCTACAGTTAGTTACTGTAGGCCAACCTAATCAACTGAGGGTAGACCACGGGCCAAATGGTCAGCTTTCAAGCAATGCTGCTCTTTCTATTACTCTCTCCTTTCTATTACTTACTTGTCAGTGGTTTGTTTTCTAACAAATGCACTAATCATAATTGATCATAGCTAGCTCGATTTAATCCAAAATATACTAAATATAAAGATCATATTCTGTAATTTATTTTACATATTATAACACTGAGCAGGCACTAAAATTGCATGTCTGAGAACACAGTATAGCTAAAAGATATGCTAATTTTACTCTACTACATGGATTCTTGTATGTGTGTGTGTGTGTGTGTGTGTGTGTGTGTGTGTGTGTGTGTGTGTGTGTGTGTGTGTGTGTGTGTGAGTTTATTTATGAATACACTCTTGAGATGTAATAAAATATCAATGACCATCAATGGCTTTTTTCAGTGGCATGCAGCCAGTGGGTGGCGCTCTAAGGATGTACATCGGTTTGTGCTTCCCAAAAACTGATCTTTCCACTGACTCCAGAGCTGTGCTGCAGGCTGCTTCTGTTTAAATTATTTAAAAGGCATGGCGCTCGGAGTCTGAATCTTGTTTACAGTGCAGTGACCCGCTCCAGCAGGCCAGGCCTGGGATGTGCCATTACACATCAAAAAGTGTCCACTCCCAATGGGAGCAATAAATATAGGAATGTAAAGGATTTCACAGGAATTACTGACAAGCCAAACTTGGGAATGTTTTAATAAAGTGTGTGGTGTGTGCGCTCTGTTAGCAAAGATATAGAAATGAACATGTGCCAGGACACAGTATAAATAAATAAATAAATAAATAAATGGATAAATATTTTTGCTTGTAAAACGCAATCTATCTATCTGACAGAAGAAAATATATTATCAGTATTAAATATTGTCTGTCTTGCAATGTTATGCAACTTGCCTTGATCTTTTTTATGATGATGTTTTTTTTCTTTTTGTTTCTTTTCTTTTGTTTCTATTCTTTCTTGTTCTTCTTCTTCTTCTTCTTCTTCTTCTTCTTCTTCTTCTTCTTATTCTTCTTATTATGTTTATATATATTGAATATATAAAATTTATGAGCCAGATATGTAACTGTTTGTCTCTCTATAGAAAGACATTGAAATGTATGCCATTTTGTGATTGTCTGAAACTTTCAAAGCCGTGTATTTTTAATGTTTGTGTATTCTAAACTCATGTATAAATACATTCATTCATTGAAACTGTAAACAACATACAGTAGCAATCAATAAGAACAAAATGTAATCTGGAAGGTGTGTCCAAAGTTTTTACTTGTACTATATGTATCATTTTGCCAAAAAAGAAAAAAAAACATGTAACATAAGACAAACAAACAAATAAAACAAATTTCATTAATCAGTTATTATTATTATTATTATTATTATTATTATTATTATTGTTGTTGTTGTTGTTGTTGTTGTTGTTACATCACTTTACACAGACACACGCACACACACACACACACACACACACGCACACCGCACACACACACACACACACACACACACACACACACACACACACACACACACACACACACACACACACACACACACACACACACACACACACAACAAAACCACAAAACAAGCCTCTCACCCAAAGCAGTTTAATAAAT
Source organism: Clarias macrocephalus (assembly GCA_011419295.1). Lineage (NCBI taxonomy): Eukaryota > Metazoa > Chordata > Actinopteri > Siluriformes > Clariidae > Clarias > Clarias macrocephalus. The sequence goes on along the minus strand of JAAGKR010007106.1, from coordinate 31,844 downwards.
GACCCGATTAGTGCTGTGATTTAGTTATTTATTTATTTATTTATTTTTATATATATTTATTTTTGTTCATCCTCAACCTCAGCATTGTGGAAGTTGTTTCAGCTTCACTTCACTACACACCTTTATAAGCAAGTCTGATGCTTTCTTTGGCTCTTCGCAGGTAGTAACGAGGGATCGAAACATGTGTGAGTCAGAAAGCGTGTGTTTTCAGGAGGACGAGGGCCTGGGAGTGTTAGCTAAGCCTGGCGCGAGGCCGCTGCCTGACTGGGCAGCTGAAAGTATGGAGCTTTCCGGAAACCCGGGCAGTTATGATTGAGTTCCTGTTATTGACTACCTTTGCTTTTGGAGTGTAACCTTTGCTAGACTCTCTCTCTCTCTCTCTCTCTCTCTCTCTCTCTCTCTCACTCACATACATGTTCTACTCTTCATTTACATTGCTTATTTATTTCGATTCTCTTTGCTTATGTCTGTCTCATGCCATTTTTTCCCGTCTCTCCAGCATAGTGCCATGGTGCTGGAGAGTGAAGCGTGGTTGGAGGAGGTCCTGTCTGTGGTAGGAGAGCAGGTCAAGTCTGAGAACATCTACTCTACAACTGCCTGTAGACCACAGCACAGCACAGATTAGCCACTGCCTGGAACTGAGGAAGGGTACGAACGAATGTCTCAGTCTGAAATGATTTCCTGTATAAAGGAAAGTTTGATGAGTCAGCACAACGCATTACAAAGAACGAAAATGTGAAAGTGGTCTGACCAAGCTGAACATTCCTGACTCAGAAAATGGACAGCAGCTGCATGAAAGTCTCTTTAATCTGTTACTTTAAATCTGTTACAGACATCTGTATGGACACTCATATGGACACTTGTGTAGATAGTTTATGGTTTGTTCTGGAGGGTTTGGGGGATCATCTCAGCAGTGGTGATGGATTATCTCGGCCAAGGAGAAATGCTCATTACCACAGATTTTGACAGATTTGTGAACAATATTTGAGAGATATGGTTATTTTGTGTACGTAGAAAATCTTTCAGATCGTTGAGTTCATCCCATGAAAAATGGGAGCAACGCTATATGTTGTACTGATGTCTTTCACTCCTATTGGAAAAACAGTTTGCCAAATGATTTGGAGTCATGTTATGACCCATTAAGTGGTGTGTATTGGTGTCTTAGTAACCCATATATATATAGAGAGTATTTGAGGTCTGTGAGCGGTTTGTACTGAAGCCCAGTTAGATTTTTTCGAGTATTTCCAGTGAGCATTGGTGTTTGTTGGAGCCCTGCGAGTGTTGCGTGCTTGCACCTAGGAGTCGATGTGTTTTGGGAACCAATCAGCAGGTCTAGTATGTCAAGGTCTAGTAACTGGTGTTCATTGTGGTCCAGTGTGTAGTGTATGTTGGATATCATTGAGTGGTTCATATGGCAACCCCAGTGGTGGTGTGCTTTCCCAGTTACTCCTGTTTGTGGGTAAGCAGTGTGTATTATGGGCTGTTATGGCTCACAAAGTTGTGCTTGCACCTTGAAGTACCTTGACGTGTCTTGGGAACCAATCAGTTGGAGTCCGGCATGGAGTGTATGTTGGCCCCTGGTGAGTGAGTGGTTTGTATGAAAGCCCAGTATGCAGTGTGTGTGTGTGTGTGTGTGTGTGTGTGTGTGTGTGTGTGTGTGTGTGTGTGTGTGTGTGTGTGTGTGTGTGTGTGTGTGTGGGTGCCCAGTGAGGAGGATGTGTTGGTGGTCTGTGTTATACAGTATATGTCTAAATTCTGTCTTGTGTTTTAATCCTTCAGCCAATACTAGGCTAATTTTCATGTGTGATTTGTTAACAGCTTCATGGTGGTGGATATCAGTTTTAGCAGAGACTAATAGATTCAGTGAAGTACAAATGCTGAAACGACAAATTGTACCAGGCTTGTGTTTGTTTAGGTGCATTTAAAGGATCCTAAAGCACAACACTTTATTGCTCAACACTTCATTGCATGGAAAGTCTATACTATACATACAGTGTGCTGAGGAACTGACTGATGAAATAAAGGCAAGGCGATTTTCCCACCCAGATAACTTTCTTCTCAAAGAAAGTATGATCAGATCACTCGACTTTATCAAATATGGAAACAGTTCTCACACTGGAAATGTCCCATAGCCTTTCCCAGATGCTTTGGTCATTATTATTTGTTCTGACTCACACATATGTTAGGCAATTCCTTTTAATACCGTGTTGACCCTCAGTGTGTGTCATGACACTGCTGCCATTGATACTGATGAACAGCACGTCACAATATGCATCGAGCTGTGGAATAAAATTGCAAGAAATTTCCACTTTCTGCCTTAACTTGGTTGGACAAAAGCCAATGCGTGGCCTTTGATGAGATTAACTGTAGTGTACTGCAATGAGACCTGTGCTCATTTAGCAACAGAAATTGTTTTATAGAATTCCTTATTTCTGTATTATTTATTTTCTTATCTGTCTGTGTTCCATTCTAAAAAACTAAAGGTTGCGTGTGTCACTAGTAGTTTGCTTCTTGTGGAGATTTAGCAGACTGGCAAAAAAAAAAAAAGCTAGCTATACTTGCTACATATACTCAACAGGGTCACCAATGGTCTCTGCTACGTCCTTTCAAGCTTCATAACATCGCTGTAGGTTGTACATGGTAACAAATGTTGAAACAACTACCCGCAGGCAGAAAACTAAAGTCGTGGGAGGGGAACTAAAAATGTTGCTCTGTGGAATCATTCGGGTTAGTTGTTTAGATTATGGATTTGTCATTGTTTTGCTTCATATTTAATATTAAATAATATTTAATAAAATTGATAAAATCTTAGCGTGCTTTTCATGCTACCGCTTTAATATTTTGGCTCTCGATACCATTGCTGTAATAAGTGTAGTGGCCATGTGCTCAAAATACAATGAAATTTCCCAAAACCCAAAAAACATTAACCGAAACACAATGATTTCTCTAAAATGCAGCTACATTTCTGAAAACACAAAAATATTTCACGTGCAAAAAATGTGTCTGGGTTTGGTGAAATGTTGATTTTTGGGAAATGCCTAGGTATACTTCTGGGCCACCGTATGTCTAAAGAAGCCTACTAAATGTAACTCACAAACATAGTAGTTCTGCCTTGTGACATCTTTTTGATCCTGATTGTACAACTTTTTTTGTTGTTGCTTGAAACAGAGAAGCGTTGCAAAACACCGAAGGAACAGTCAGCTGCAGTCCTGCTCAGCTGGCATTCCTCCTGACTCTGTGTCCAGCTGGCTTGGTCACAGAGTCATCTGAAAGATGTGTTTGTTATGTGCTGCTTGCTACAGTGGGGTCTGGACCTCTGGTCAGCGGCACACAGAAGTCTGGGCAATGTTCGCTGCCAGGAATAACACTAATAAAACATTCCATAGCAGCCACTCCCTCTCTGAGATGGATTTCCTTTGTGTACTGATATCTGGGATGCATGGGAGTGAGGAAAGGAAAGAAACAGAGGAACATAGAGGACAAATGCTACCCTTTAGCCTTTCACACTGACAGACTGATGAGTTGAACATGGTCTTGGAGCGCTTCCATAATAAGAATGCAGAGATGTGAGAAGGAAGGAGCACAGAGGTAATTTAGGAGCTGCTTTTACTTTCGTTGTACTTAATGTGTTTTTTTTTTCGTGTGTGTGTGTGTGTGTGTGTGTGTGTAAAAAAGAAAGACACAAAGTTGAGTGGTCGCTCTTAGCTTAAAGTTGTGTTTTTGAGCACTTTTTAAACTTCACATTATCAGGAAGTTGTGAGGTAAAGCTTTTGCACACTCAGCATTATCAGCCTCAGAGACTTAACTTTACGACAAGGTATGTTTACAAGATGCTTAGTCTGGGCACATAAGAGTAAATAAGAGTCCTAGGATGAGCAATACACTGTCTTTATGTCTTTATGTCTTTACTGTCTTTATTACATCAACTCAGCAACGCAGGTACAAATCAACAGTATCAAGGTGAAATTATTCACAGAACCAAGGGTGAGACTTGGGTGTAAAGATTGATATTGAAAATAATAGGCAATTCTATATTTCATATTGAAACAATATCAGTCCTCTTCTGATACTACTACTCTTCAACTTCATACATTATTCAGTTTGAGAATAAAAAAAAAGAAAAAAAAAAAGAAAAAAATACATATGTTCTATTTATTTAATTAGTATTTAGAAAACACTTTGTTCTTGTCAAAGTAAAACAACAAAATAATAAATAAATAAATATAAATAATGAATAAGAAAGAAAGAAAACAGTTTTGATAGCACTTTGTGGACAGAGCAAATTGTAGTGGTCCTGAAGATATCAGGTGTGCTAATGAAGTTAGCCCCCTACCCACCATGCCTCAGGATATTATTAAGAGAACACAGGGCACGAGGTCTCCTATCTCACACACACCCACCCCCAGCTCCACCACCACCACCACCACCCAGACACCTTGATTATGTTGTTACAGCTGAACTTGCTGGTGGTTTAAGAGGTTCAAGCATTTAACCAAAGTTATAACCCAAGTGTGAACTCCCATCTACATGAACACCTAAATACACAGATTTTCTCATGTCTGAAAATTATTATTATTATTATTATTATTTGCTTTTAACAGCAACAAATGCAGGTAAATGCAAGTTAAAATGACAGCAACAACAATAACATACTCTGTTTTTTCCACTGATAGAATGCCGTAGGTTGCTATTACTTCTAGGTATATTGGTCATAGCTATTAGTGTTTATATAAAATAAATGATTTTACAAAAATAATGAATAACAATGACACTGCAGGTTGTGAATTCCACCAATGCAACAAGAAAGTTGTGAGAATCCACACTCATCCCGGAATACAATTTGTGCATTATACATATTAAAAAAAGAAAAGAAAAGAAAAAAAAAAAAGTTAGCAACCAGAAAACTTTATGAAGCTTGAGGTTAATCCTCCAAGCTGCCACCACTCTTTCAATTCAAAACAGGATCTCGTTAGATAAAGAGCATGCATGGACAGTTTCCAAAAGGAAAATTCCACTGTTAAACTGATTTTCCATCGAAATAAGAAACAAATGATGAGAATTGTGCTTGAAAGGATACAATAGCTGTTTTTATTATTACATTTTCCAGTGTTATCCCAAGTGGCTCCTTTTCCTTAAAGAAAGCAGGCATACTCATTCCCCGTCACCCTCCTCACACACACACACACATTATGAGACAGTCAAAGAAATTAGAAACATACTTTATCATCAGGCAGTTGAGCTCCTCTGTGTCTCATTGAATAGCAGATCTGGTTTCAGAGTTACATCTCTACAAGCCAGACACTATGGAGCTTTCCCTGAGTGTCAAGCATGTACACGCTCACTTCTAATGAGACAGGACAATGGGTATTTTAGCTATTCTGAATAATGTAGATGGAATTGCTTGTTTTGAGAAGACCATTGCACTGTAAACCTGAATAAGCTGGCAAAACTCAAAAAAATTCGAGGTAATCAGTTACATCGATGATGTTTCCATTTTTAAATAAACAGAACTATCAGTTTTTGAGTTTGTTGTACTCATTCATATTAACTGTTCTTTACTTGCATTATCGAGCAGACTAGCAATTATAGCAATTATATATATTTTTAGTTGTTGCAAATCAAATTAATTGTTGTTGGTCTTTTGGCTGTTTCCGGCAATGAGTCTCCACAGCAGACGATCCGGTCCGCACACAAGCTTGGCACAGGTTTTACACCAGATGCCCTTCCTGACACAACCCTCCCATTTTATCTGGGCTTGGGACAGACACTTCACCCAGTTGTTGGGAATCGAACCCGAGCCTTTCGCATGGCAGACAGAACACATACCACTGAACCACCGGTGTCCTATTGCCCTGATGACGTCAGACACAAAATCGCTAGTCTGAAAGATTTTAAGTTGGTGGAACTTTAAGGTGACAGTTACTGTTACTTAAGTACTTACAGTTACTTAAAATATAAAATTTGTTCAGCAAACTTAGAAAGTATAATTTCAACAAACTCATAAATACCAAAAAGTTCTAAACTTGACCTAAATGTAATTATTTAAGTTAACATTACTCAATATGTTTAATTACTTTGAGCATTAGGGTTTACAGAGTGCTTGTTAAAAGTGGACAGTTTAGTCCATGATGAGCAAAATAGCTTAATAACTGCCGTTTTGCCTTACTCTTCAGTGTGAATGTTTATTACGACTACTGGATCAAGAGACCCCATTACTTCACAAGATTGATATGTGTCAGGGATTGGAAGCAAAAGCCTTCCAATCCCTAAATGCAGATATATTTATTAATCAAAGTGCAAACACAACTGAGAAAACAAGAATCTTACATGAAGGAATACGTGAGCTGTGGACATGAGGCAAAAGATCCAGACTGTGAGACAGACAAGAAGTATATTAAAGACATTGACATTGTGACACTGAACATAGAGTACAGTATATACCAGCATAGATTGTGAGTTTTTATACACAGTTGCCCATTTGCTATTATACAATGTAATAAATAGTTGAGTCCCACTTTGTACAACTGTTGTGAAGTACAGGGTCAGAGAAGGCAGCCATAGAAGTGACTAGCCAGCAAGCTATACACAGACGGACCAAGAGATCCACTGTTAATCAAGGCTAGCAAGATACATTTTATTTATTCATTTATTTAACTTGTTGAAACTTGCATAGGAATGCATAGGTTCTGAACACTGACACTATAGGCAAGGATTAAGGTAAAGAATGAAAGAAATGAATAATTGTACTATAGAACAAGCAGAACCTGGCACAGCCTGGTGGCACATCTGGATGTACAGTAGGTCAGGCAGGACTTGGTTGTATGGTTGAATTTACAACCTTACAACCTGTTTTAGGTACAAACAGTGTTAAAGGAGCTCTCAAATAGTTTAGTTGGGATGTAGATGCAGAATTTCTGCTGTGGACTAAATGAGAACACGCAGTGTCCATGAAAGGTCAAATCTCTGATACAGTCATTTTACAGTGTCCAATAACAGCCCATTCAAGCTCCCCTGGTGGGTCAGAACAAAATAATAATAATAAAAAAATCAAATAAAAAATAAACTGTACCAAAACCAGGTTCCCTGGGGAACATTTTCAGCTTTGCCTAAAAGTTTTAGGGGAAAAGTATTATTGATACATCTGCACAGGGATTCCCCTCAGTAAGCAGGTCCATCCAGTGAAACAGGCCATTGCTTTCATAAGTCTGAAGGACCAGCCATTAGCCCAGCCCTGATCATCAGGTGGACTGCTTTCCACATCCCAAGATTGACAGGTTAAGGTCAACCTAGGAAGGCAGCTCCAGATTCCAGATGTCATCACAGAGACCACACGTGAAGTCAGAAGCAACAAGGCAAGTGGTCCTCGAGGGAAACAGACTCTGAATGGAAGCAACTAATGATGGAAAACTTGCAAAATATAATGGGTTGTTTGCCAATAAAATAAACAGTGAACTCAGTTCAGGTCTATTGAAGGGCTTTATGGGCAAGTCCCTCTTCTGTACACTCAAACACCTTGACAACATGAAGACATCAGGATCATCACAGAGACTAGTGATCGCTCGGGATCTGGAGAGGTATTCCATGGTCTACAGGATATCAGCCACAAATGTACTGTATTGCATGGGAGGGTTTGTCTATTGAGAAGAGTCTAAAACATCTAGTGACATCAGGTTCCATCAAGCATGTTGTGTAGAAGAGCATCACAAGTTGTATAATGCAGATTTTTTCAAGATTTCATTTTTACATTTTTAAGTGTTACTGATTAATATTTGATACTGAATTAAAAAGGTGAAAGGTCACCCAAATTAGGAGCAATTTTAAGTGCATTGTTTAACTCATAATGTCATATTTTTCTTCTAGGCTCCTCTGTTTTTAGCCAGTTTTAGATCACTGGCTGAGGTCTATGGCATTGTGCTGGTCTCTGTTGCCCAGCTTTCTAAAGGGAAACCACAAGCTTATCAGAGTCTTTGTGGTTTTATGTGTGTGCGTGTGTGTGTGTGTGTGTGTGTGTGTGTGTGTGTGTGTGTGTGTGTGTGTGTGTGTGTGTGTGTGTGTGTGTGTGTGTGTGTGTTTGTGCACGCATGCAGCCAGGGATTGTCGTTCTCTTACAGACCCCCACTGTGTTAGCCGGGCATGTGCACAACAGATAACTATGTTGCTGGAGGAACAGCCTGAAAAAAATCAAAGCAAAATGAATGGAGAAAAATAACCATAGTATATTTGATTGTTTTTAAGCTGGCAAGTTTGGGGGATTGGGTCCAAATGTGGCCTGGAAATAAGAATACAAGAGTTTACCACTGAGTGAGACCGGACAAACGATGTGTGGGAAATCTGATCAGACGTTTTTATGAATTTTACAAGATCTGGTAAAAGCTACTTAAACACCCTTATAGAAATGTAACAACTGTGAGAAAATGTGCTGCGTTTCATGTTTACCTCTATAGCAGAGTTTTTCCTATTTCTAAATATTTTAAGGGATTGTTCAATACAATGTTTTTTTTTTTTTTTTTTTTTATGTAGTTTTCCTGAAAATTTAATGTGAATTTATCACAAATATTAGATACACACTCATGGTCACTTCAATATTAACACCTGTGCATTAAGGCAATTATGCAATAAATAAAATCTTGTAACAACAGATCCATAAGTTCATTTGACGTTTAGATCAAACATAAAGATGGAGGAAATGCTTGACAAACGGGATTGTTTTGAGTATTTTACAATCATTAAAGCTCAAACAGGATGGCGTGAAGAACAAACGAACAAGCAAATCATCTAATGAGTGGCAGTTTTGTACGTGGAAATGTCTTGTTAATGACAGAGAATGGCTTTCCTAGAATGGATGAATCTGACAGGGACTATGCAGTGTCTAAAATAACAACTCTCTCTAACCTTGGTGGGCAAAAGATTATTTAAAAATGCATAACTTCTTAACTCAGATAGGCTACAACAGGAGAAAATCGCATCAGGGTTCATCAGGAATCTGAAGTTCTTCAGGAATCTGAAGCCATACTGTAGTGGACATTCATTGTTTAGCATAGTTTGTCAAAATTCAGAATTTCAGTTGTCTACTTTAAGTGAGCTTTTACACATTGTAGCCTGTGATATGTGTGATGTAATTACAGGGAATTTAAATGCTGATACTATGTGGGAGAATTAAGAAAGGAAATGAGAGAGAGAGAGAGAAAGTGCAACATGGACGGGGTGGACTGTTCTGCTCTGCTCTGTTACTTGTGAGGCTCTCAGAGGGATTGTGGCAGTTCAAATGGAGAACCGCAGCTTCCTCCTCAGGATGCAAGAGAGGAAGGACCACGCCACATTTCTCTGGGACTCAGCCTGTTCCTTATCTCTCTCACTCTCTTTCACTGCTCTCAGATTCCCTCTTTATTTCTTTTCCTTTTTCCTGACTTGAGCACTCCAAAATGTGACATGACAGAAGGAACTTAGGGAACCCAATTATGTATTCTTTTGTTGTAGAAACGGCATCTGTGTTATGCTTTTTATCAATTTAGAGTTTTAAAATGAAATGTTGTGGAATGTGAACAAAATAGGTTCCTACTATTATGTACCTTATGACAGTACAATCATTATAATCATAATCAAGAATTAGTTATTTTCTTTAGCTCTTCAAAGTAATGAAACAGACCAACCAATTAAAAAAAAAAAACATCATCAACAACAACAAAAATACATCTCATCTACTTAGTAAGAACTTGGAAGTGCTTTGTTCTGGCAGAAAACTGAAAGTTTTCCACCTTTACCTTACATAAATGTTAAACATCATTTAATAATAGAATTTAATATTCAATTATTATTTTATTTACAACTTTTATTTATTACATTTTATTAACTATTAAATTATATATTAAATTACATCATTAAATATTTAATTATGTAATTTGAGCTGAAACAGTTATGAGAAAATGATAATTAATATAAACCTAATTATAATTAATATAATTAAACCTGCAATAAGAATTATTTAAACTTATCTGCCACAATTACAATCAAGCATTCAACTCTGCTATGATATTTTACTACATAAATAACAATTTTTTGGGGGGGAATTTCTGGAAATTTTATCTAGCAGCCAGGGAAGTTCCACACATTATTATAAATCATATATGTTCATTTTATTTATTTATTATTTATTTATTATTTTTTTCTTTTTTACCAGATGCATATACACCCATATTTCTTTTCAGGCATGCTGCATAGTCCTAGCCAGCATGCCAGTTTTCCCCAGCGCTAATGGGACAAGACTCCAGCAAGGTTCCGCTCCGAGGAAACAATCAGCTCAAGTGGCCACTCACCGACACGGCAGCTAGTGGCATGAATCATCCACAAACAGACGTGATGGACTTGCCAGGATTTGAGCTCACTACAAACATTTGTTATTGCAGGGTCTGAGGTGAAGAGATAAGGGTTAATATAGTGGCCACTTGGCGATGGGTTTTGACCTCTTTTCCAGATACGGGTGTGCGTGTTTGTGTGAGGAGGTGTTTGGGGATTATTGCAATGTGAAAAGAGGAAATGAAGGCTGCGCTGAGGCAGGTGCTGGTAGACATTAACATTGCCGTTTGCAGATTAGACTACTTTATTGACTAACAGAAATAAATTGTTTCTCACTTTTAGATTGGAATATATGTCAAAGGAAGATCGTCCACATACATGAGCTTTATATTCACTTTCAAATAAGGAAGAATGAAGAAATCAGCTCATAACATGAATATCATCCATCCCTAGACCTCCTCCACACCAAATCATCACATCAACGCACAAACAAGTGAAACATAAAACAGAATGAAAGAAAGCGAGAGAAATGCCTGGCCTGCTGGATGGAATTCCACCAATTCCCCACATGCCCCCCCCCTCTCTCTTCCTGCCTGCTAATGTAATCAGGGGGAAACAGAGGGTTCTTCCCAATGCAGAGGCCTCCAGATAACACTCGTTTATCACACGTTCCACTCGGCCTAGCACTCAGACCTCCGGCGACTCTCCGCATCAACACCCACACCCAGCCTCCGGGCCAGTCCTGGTCCAGATTTCAGGTTTGGTCACGTTTCCATGATTGGAGAGTCTACGGGTTTCAGAGGTCACCTAGTTTCCTGATTTACACTTGTTAGACATTCTTATCAAGATTTGTATCATGTTTTAGACTTATATAACTTTTAATATTTATATTATGTGATAGAAGCCTGGGACCATAGCTCCCCAAACCCCCTTGTTTTAAGAGTAATAGAAAAATAAGTTAACATCTTGAATGGTAAAGGAGTTTGGGAGAAAGTTTAAAACGTTGTGGGCAGAACAATATAACAGAAATGGTTTAAGAGTTGGGGTCGAACCTCCTATGAAAGCTAAGATCAGTTGCCCAATCAAAGGTAACAAAGATTAGAAGCATTTTTAAGGGATAAAATGAGAACTATATGTATATATTTAATATTGTGATTTATTCACCCATACATCACCAACCGCTTAAGCCAAGTCGGGTTGCGGGGATAGCAGACAGCATTTTTGGATTATTAAGCACCTAAAATGGATATGTTGCTTGGGGAATTGTTAATGATTCTGTAGAATTATCACATGTCTTGAAAAATAAATAAATAAATAAACAAACAAACAAATAAATAAATAAATAAACAGATTATTTGAAAAAAGTTGAATAATAGAATAATAGGTTATATTTTCAGTCTGATTTAAAATTATGCATAAAAGCCTACAATAGAGGTTCTCTTTCAAACCCTAGGACCAGGAAAGAGTTTGATACACTCCAAGGAACCCGTTTTCAAAGAGGTAGAAAGTTTTTAGTTTGTCTGTTTGTGGGAGGGGGAGACATTAAAGTGTTTCTTTCAAAAATGGTTTGATGTAGAACCACTTAAGCAAGATCAGAACCTTTTCAAAAACCTAGTCAGACGTTTGTTTTTTTAAGTGCACAAGTTCCAGCACATATGCATATATGTAATTCTTAATGTAATAATAGTTTCACTAGTTATGGTTTGTCTAACTGAGGGTGTTTTATTGCTACTGCAGTCTTAAAGATTATAGTTTCAGAACCTTTTGTATGAAGCTACAAATATATACTGTATATAACAATGGATGAACAAGAACAAGACATGGAGTGGTGTTACAGTAGATTCATAAAAACAAACTTGTTAGCTTTTATTTATGCCTGTAATTAGTCTGGGCCATGATGTATTCTCACAAGGAATGGCAACTGGGTTTTGCATACAGAAAACAGCTGCAGAACAGACTGCAGATCTTACTTCTGATAAATATGCTTTTTTACTCTAGACAAATGTGGTTGTCTAATATGACAGGCTGTTAAAATCACAATTTTTCATATCAGTGTTTTCGCCATCTACCAGTATTTTCTGTTTCCTTTCTTCTCAGCCGTCCAGTATTTCCTATCATCTCTTTATTCTCCAGCCTTCCTTTCCAATACAAAGTTCCCAAAGCCCCAATTCAGCAATTAATTCTCCTCGGGACACACTGCGGATGTGGAGTGATTTAAGCGTCCAGACCTCATACACTTCAGCCGAGGAGAGATCCGTGGCTCGGTTTACACTCGGAAATTTATCAGGTTTTATTGTGTAAGAAAATCCTATGTCGTCAATCTCTTCACGAGGCCAATTTAGTCCTATAAACAGGGCAATTAATCGGCTACCTACCTTGGAACTGTAATCGGCTCTTGGGTTCCCAAGTGAAAAGAAAGCGCGAGTGCCAGTGACACCAAAAAGACTCTTAATCTTATAAGTGAAGGGTCTGGACCTAACAAATGAGAAGATTTGCCTGTTATTTGTCAAAGTGTACCAGGGGAAAAAATAAGCCGGCACAGGATTGACCTACTCATACATTGGCAGACATTCCATACACACACACACACACACACACACACACACACACACACGCACACGCACACACACACACACACACACACACACACACACACACACACACACACACACACACACACACGCACACACACACACATGTAGATGGAGAAAACAGGAGGTTCCCTCTAGGCCTCTGGTACAGGTCTGCTTTTTGCCATCCTTGATTGAACCCAACAAGTGTCTCACAGGGCAAGTACTGTGGCCTGGCCTAATCCCCGTGTCCAAAGAGAGCTGAGGGCTGAGAGGTCTGATCTGACATCACACACATAGAGGTGTACGCATGGTTAGCATGCTGCCCTGGTTTGATTTAGGATTTCTGGCAGCCTCAAAAGAGTTCTTTTATTAAACTGTTGGTACTCTACGCAAGCAAGCAGAGCCTTTTGACTCTCCAGGCTAACCCCCATCCATGGAAACTTTCAAACTTCTGGAACGGTTTCAGGAAAACATTACCTGCAATTCAAGGTTTCTGGGGTGAGCCAGAGGAAGCCAGGACCTGGTGGTGGGCAAAGCTTTTTAGAAGTTTGGTCAGGTCTTAGCTTTTTGGTTTCTTTGCTGTTAGTTTGTCCCGAGCTTCTTCAGAGGCTGACGCAGCTGTCAGCTGTAATACATGATCATTTTCAGATGTGACTATTACCCAATAAGACGGCATTTTACATGTCAGCCTCAATGCTCCACGGCTTTGGACTATTCAGAGAGAAAGAGTAATGTCTTGGCACTCTATCTGCCTTCGTTCGGCTTTAGTTTTAAGCTGAATTACAGTAAGTGAACTGTTAGCAGGATGACAGTGAGTGAAAACATTACTCCAGCTCAGGGACCTGATGGAGAATCAATAATCGTAATTGTGATCCAACGGCATTTTTTTTTCCTCCTGGTAGATATTTAGTAGACTAGATTTATTTCTTCTTGTATGTCAGGACCACCAGTTTGGGGAAATTGAGGGCCAGTACACATCTCTTTTCCTTCTGTCTTAGTATGCACACTCCTAGACTAACTTTGTCCCATACATTAGCTAAAAAGTACTGTTAGATCTTTATAAGAGGACCAGTGTGGAAGTGTTGACTCTATATCTGAAACTGTCTTAGGGAAAGGGATTGATAAAAATTATGGTAAAATAAAGACAAATATAAATAGCGATCCAAAGTGAAAATATGCTAGGGTGTTCAAATCAAACTGGAGTCTTTTGATTGTGAGAATATGAGAGTAAAAACATATTATATTTCTCTATATAATCCCACATGCACATATCCCATCGTTTCACTAGTACTTGGATACCGTCAAAGTAGAAAGTGCGCGATCGGACCGCCTTCTTCATGTCTGAAACACTGGCCGCCCAGGAACTCCTTTAATAACCCAAACATGTGAAAATGGCTTGGAGTGATGTCAGGACTGTATGAGGTATTAGGGCAGTAACTTAGGGCAGAAAGTTAATCACAAGTCTTGGTTTGACTTCAACACACCATGTACAGACCATAAACAAAATACATTTCTTAAATAATGATGAACATTGCATGAAATTTTAATCTTCTGAGCAGAATTGTGTGAACATATTTGAACAGTGAAAAAAAAAATCCTTGTGTAGAAATAAACTAAATTAAAGTCTAATGAAAGAGAAATCACATATTTGTTAAATAAAATATTTAAAAGTCAGCTGAAGAAAAAGACATCCTATAAAATAAAGATCAAATTCAAATTTTATTTGTCCCATACACAGCTATACACAATATGATATACAGTGAATTGCTTATATCAGTGGTTCATGTGTAATAATTTCTTCTTTCACTAAATGAATCATGGGCATAAACCAATAAAAATATTGAACGAAATGAGTACATTGAAAGTGAAAAACTAAATCAAACAAATAAACAAACAAAAAATAGAGGCCAAAATGGATCATTACTGAATGACATCAGGGGAAAACCAATGTGTGAAGAAAATCATGTTATAATAAATGATTGTCATTACTCACATTTGAACTTCGTGTGACTTTCCTGTCCAGTACGTCATTGCGTCCACACGAGCCAAAGTGAAAAACAACATTGCTGGGGCCGTTATCAGATTAGCCTGGATTTGGAAGAGCTGGGAGTTGATTTAATTGGTAGTAAACAATCATCTCCTGAGGTCAAGGGCTACTCAGTCCCGAAGGTGAGATCAGACTCATCAGTCATGAGGGCCAGGATGCTGTTTGGGTGTGGAGAATACGCTAATAGCTTTAGCAGACACTGTTTGACTTGCTGTCCTAAAGGGATGCCTATTTTTAACACAATGACATGAATAGCATTTTTAGAAATGTAATTTACCACTAATGCATTTTTAATAGAGACAATTGAAATTAGAGCATTTTTACTACAGGTCTGATTGTTAAAAAAAAAAAAAAAAAAAAAAAAAAAAGCAACCCAGACTGTTTTGGCTATAAGGCAAATCATAGATCTATATGAATCCCTGAAAACTACACATGTCCCTATACAGTATATGCTTTTGCTACAATTTTCGAGGCAAAAGCATACATAGGGACATGTGTAGTTCATGCTTCCTATAAATTTTTGTGATTAATTAATAAAAGGACCTTCCTGTATCAGCACTTGGCAGAAGTAAGACGCTGTACAGTAAATTTCCAGTTTTCCAAAGTAAAAAAGCATTGTTTCTTTTGCATGTTATTAACTTCAGAAGTAATTAATAATAGTGCACTTCATTACAATAACTTTAAATATTAAATGGATAAATCCCTTTAAGTATTCTTAGGGTGTTTCTATGGTATGTGATGTGATTGCATTGTCAACTTTATGCTTGTAAAATGACATAATTATGATAGTCAATACCCCCATTTTCACAATTTTTTTCTTTGACTTTTGGACTGTTTTTCAGCATCTTCTTAAGATGGGGGATCCTAAGTGGGGAATACTGGATCCTAAGCAATCCTAACCGTTGATTATTTTAAACTTTTAGGTCACTCTGCTTGATGAGAAAATAATAATCCAACACTACCCTCTTCGTCAAAGAATCAGAGAAAAGCAACATTAAAGCAGAGAAATTTAGAAACCATGACAGACAAAAGGAAGCCATAGAGAACAGCGTCCTTGTGACAGGGTTCAGTCCTAATGCCAGACCTGCTTCCTGCTTTTAGCTCCTAACCAGTTGCCCAATGTCTAAGCCAACATGAAATTATCGTGTTAGGGAGCATACAGTCCAGGATAAGAGGCACGCTAAGGGGTTTCCTGGCTCTTAGATTTGGATCAACCTTAAAGCTCATTTGGACTTTGGGTCAACGCTGCATGGAGTGCATTACACATGTAGAGCTGGATTATACAGTATGTTGATTGAGAAGTGTGACCCCGCAGTTCTATAATGAATAGGAGAACAGAATCAGCTTCCTGGTGTTATAAAGGTGTGGCTAACATTTGCTAACTATAACATAAACTCATGATTACGCCTGCTAAATTGAATCTGTGTTGCATACATAATTTTTTTTATTTATTGCTTTATTTCAGACAGTAAGAATATATCTAAAGATGGAAGATGATACATGATCAATTACTTCATTAAGGATAACAATTTGCAACATTTCTAATAATTTCTATTTCTAATAATTATATACAAATACTTTTTGTTTCCAAAAACAAAAATAGAAAAAAAGGGAACGCCAGGTAGTATGAGAGTATTATTTCTCTACAGTATATAATCCCCTGCTACACAAATGCACTTATTCCAGCATTTTATTATGAACAAGGTAAAAAGTTTTCAGCACATGAGCCATGATCCACTGCCTCCTTCACATTTAAATTGCTGACATCCCAGGACCTCCTTTAATGGCCCCAAAATGGCCTGGAAAGAAGTCTGGACTGTATGCGGTTGTTGCAATATTTCCCAGCCGAGTTCCGGTACCGTGGAAGCGGTGTTGGTGAATGATTGTGTTTTCCCATAGACAGATGCGTCTCTTCAACAAGTTGGTGACAAGTTTTCTGTCGATTTTCAAGGATCAGGCATTCAACTTGGTGAATGTTCATGGAAACAATTACCGTGGGCTCAGAGGCACATCAGTTGGGATTATTAATAACGGACATGTGACTTATTTAAAAGTTTGCACCATTCCAATGTTTTAGTGCGACTAAGAGTATCATCACCGTACTCTGCTTAAAGTCTTTTGTAAATGCATAAATAGGTTTTACGCTTTCGTTCATCAGAAATTTTGTCACAATTCCTGGATTCACTTATTCCCTTATGTATGCCTTATTTAGTTTTACCCAATTGAGGTAGGATCTAATTTTATAAAAGCATCTCTGTGATTTTACCTGACCAGTAGTGTAAAATCTTCAGTTTGTACTGATTGTTTTCTGGGTCTGAACTCCTCAACAATTAGTGGAGCAGATCTTACCTTGATCAACATAACTTCCATTCAAGCTCCAGCTATTTCCTCATCCACCATACTGAATGGTAATTCGGAACCGACTTTATTTATTCTGCTGTTCAACATTTTGTAAGATACTGTAACTATTAAAAAAGTCACAGGGGATATTTGATTATTGCTATCGCCAGCATCAGAATCTACCTCCATTACTACAAAACTGAACATTTTAAGTCCATTTTAAATACCTTCAAAGACATTTACTGTGCTGATCATTTAACACCATCTACTGTACAAACAAATATGCTACAGATGAAAACACTTTCCAGAAGGGAATGAATGCTCTGTGTTTCTTCTCACGGCCATGGCACACAGTAAAAGCTGAGCATACCAGACCTCCAGTTCACTGCCCAGGCCCAAATAAACAAAGGGAAAAGAGAGAGAAAGTGCAGAAAACGTTGAGCAAAGGGGCTGAAAAAGGGTACAACGGTAGCCTGATGTTCGTTAAGTGGTAAGTCACTCACTCTGGTCTGTCATTTGTGTTTGTTGCATTGATGTAGGAAATAAGAGAAAGAGAGAAAGGTAGAGGGAGAACTAAAAAGCAAAGAGGTGAAAGATTGCAGACTGATGAGCGTTTCCTCCAGGGCCCATGTGTGTTTTCTAAGGGAAGAGCAGGAGGGCTAATCTTTGGTCTCTGGAGACAAGTTAGCGGCTGTTGCTGACCCGTGTCTCATTGTTCCTTTATCAGCTGGTGTTACAGATGAGCTCCAGCACATTCATCTGCAGGTTTATCACGAGGTACACTAAATCACCCACAGCTCTACTTGAGAAATGACAGAATGGTGACGGACCTTTCACACACTCGTCTGTTAACAATTAAGATGCCACTATACTGAATGTCTCATCATTTGTAGCACAGTGTTTATGAAATCTCAACTTTGATTGGTGCAAAGGTGATGATTTTTTTTTTTTTTTAATAACAGCAATTACTAAAAAAAATGTTGTTGTATCTACATTGTTTGTGTCTCAGTGTGTTAAGGCTCTGAGTTACTGATCAGAAAGTCAGTAGTTCGAGGCCGCAGCTCTGCCAGGTTGCCACTGTTGGGCCCTTGAGCGAGGCCCTTAAACTAGGGGTGACGCATAATGGCTGACCTTGTGCTCTGATTCTAGCCTATTAACAAAAGGAGGGATATACAGTGAATTTAATGTTCAGTAATGTATATGTGACAAATAAAGGCTTAACTTTAAAATAACTTTCATATGGTGGTGTCCTTTTAATCAAGGCTCACAAACACTCCTGGTGAAATAAATGTAAAAAATGAATGAAGGCGTAAAAAAGTGGACAATTCTTTGAAAATCAGTGGATAATTTGCCACCAACCACACACACACACACACACACACACACACACACACACACACACACACACACACACACACACACACACACACACACACACACACACACACACACACACACACACACACACACACACACACACTGTCCACACATAATGAAACCAGTGAACAGTGCATGTGAGTTCCCGTATACAAGCCACAGTCCAGTAACCCAGTGAGCCAGTCCGGACTGTGGGCAGGAAGTACAGTAGTTTTAACCAATGCTAAAGTGGTGGCTGTATATAAGGGTGGAGGTGGATGAATTGCTCATTTTAAAACAACCATGCATGGAAATAAATAGGCCACCCATGCAAAAAAAGCCATAAATCACAGTTAATTAAAGTAACCTTTTACTTTAATTAACCTTGTCGAATACAATGTATACCATATAATATCCTGTATGCTGAAGAATCCTCTGAGCACCATCCTCTTCATTCCGTGCTTTGTGGTTATCCTTCTGATTGCAGCATGATTATAAAAATGTGACTCTGTAAACACCATGTCCTGAAGATGTGAAATTTAGCCACTTGTGTGGCTCACTTCTCCCTCTTCCTTCCTTCTCTTCCCACACATTGGTCTATTTCAGACCACCATTTAGAGGAAGAAGTGAGCAATTGTATGTGAAGGAAGTCTATCAGTTCCCTCTTTTCCTCAGGGATCTCCAGCCTCCCTCAGGTGTAGCATCCAGTAGAAGTTGTTTCTTTAATAGCAACATCTACACCTGTAGGTGTGGTGTTTGATTAGCTCTGCATATAGCCAAGCTTGCTACTAGATGACATTATGGAGCTGCAGGGTGGATGATTTAAGAAATAAAAATTGGAATTTGAAATCAGAAATGTATTTTTTCTTGTTTAAATAATGAGCTTTACATTACATTTACATTAGCAAGTTGTTTATGTTACTTGTACTGTAGTAGGTTGTTGGATGTTAGTATGTTTAGCTACTGCTTTTGTTGTTTCTATGAGAAACTGTAGTAGCTAAAAGGTTCAGCCAAAAGTGAACTAACTAAACAAATTTTTTTAAATAGTGGACTGTCATGACAGGATCTTTTTTTAAATTAATTAATTAATTTTTTTTGTAACATGCTGAGATTCTTACCAACTTAGCTGAAAAATCAGTTTAGCAAAAAGCTAACAATCTTTGCTACTTCCATCACCCCCAGCCTGAATTTATTCCTTAATGTCTATAGAGATGAAACTGTCATTTGCCATTTTGGAAGAAACCAGTAAATGGAAGCTAATGGCAATTGGGAACTAAAGTTGGAAGGGGGAGTGGGGTCTGGAGGCTTGAGAGGCACACATCATAGGATTGGTCTACAAGAATTATTTATCCTAATCTTTTGGATTTGCTGTTAATTTATAAATATAAACTCAGGAAAACTTTTGGGAAAACCCACATTTAGGGAAAACTCTGGTATCAACACTTGCTTTTCAGATAAGTAAATCCAGAGCACTAAGAGAGAGAAAGACAGATTGTTGTGATTTGATCCCAGCAAAAGGGATTTGTTCTGCAATGAGAACTATTTACGAGAGCCAACAGGCCATAACCCTCATCTTTTCCTCTTTCAGGAAGCATGATGTAGGTTTAAACATCTATAAGCATCAGCAATGGATATAGTGACACGTCGGTCCATCATGACTCTGAACAACGGTGAGAGATAAATGACACTTTCAGACAGTTAAAGCTTAAAGTGCTAAGCCTTTATATACACCCCTGGGATTAGTCATGCTCTGTGCACTCCTATATGGACTCCTATGACACGTTACTGAAGAAATGTCTCACCGTTCACACTTTGTCTAACCCCTTCACTCAACTCTTCATTGAAGGAATCAGGAAACACCCTGGATTTACACAGCTGACAGTTTCACGGCATGCCTCAAGTCTGTATTCTAGGGACAATTTCAAAGCTATTTATCTATCATTCTTTGGTGGATTAGCAAGTGTCAAAACAAAAGAGAGAAGACTAAACATAAACAGCAAGTAGTAGACTTAAAAAAAAATGCCCATGACTTACTGTAGCTACAATAGCCACACATTTGCTACACATTTCACTAAATATACAGGACCTCATACATCACATCATAGGTGTGTAACACAATTACCTTATCTCGATTATTATTTTTTTTAAACCATAAATAAAAATGAAAAATTTTGTCTCCTGTTTTTATTTGCTTTTATATTTGTTAGTAAACTGTTTTGTATAACATACTCACATTCATTTAAACCCCTGAAACATAGCAACTGCTGGAGTTAATGTCTAGGGGTGGTGTGACTTTCGGTTACTGAGTGAGAGGGCAGGAAGCATAGGGTCGGATGGTACCTCATTAAAGGCTATTAAAGCACACCACACAGGCAGGATGCAACAGTGTGTAGAGGAAAGAGAGGCATGGACCTGTCACATACTTTAGACACACATATCATTTTTTTTTTTTTTTTTGGAAATCTGTTTCTCTCTCACACACACTGTTATCTTCAACACACAGCACTTCCTATGGAGCCACGCCTCATCCTGGTGAAATCACTCTTGTCCTAGTTGGCCAGAGCAGCAGCCACACAGGATGTGTGTTACAGTAATATCACTTCACTTTTACTTACACAGAGCCTATGTCTAAACCAAAGCAGCTCTTCGAGAGGTTGCTTGTGCTTTAAGTATGAACCGAGTCAGGAATCAGTCCATTTGTACTGCATTACTTGGATAGAATCATATACTGCATCTGAATGAATAAAAGGAATGTAAATGAAGGCAGTGTAAGCAAACGAATGAATGAATGAATGAATTGAATGAAATTAAATCATGTGGTGAGCCAGGTGCTAATATTTGTAGTAGACGATGCTGCTGGGAAATGGTGTTTATGTGAACAGACATTATAGACATGACAATTATGCAGGATAGACTTGAAAAATAAATCTATTGCAATCAGAGTCCACTACTAACCTGGGAAGGCGACAGCTAACAGGTGCTTCCTCTGTGCACTTGTCACACTGCTGCTCATGAACCATGGAGCAGCTGATCTCACTCAAAGTGAGAAAGCTGACATCTCTCATCTGCATATATGAGCTCACTTACTCCTGGAGTGAGTTAAAATTATATCACTGAGAACAGTCAGACTGTTGTGTGCAGTATATACAAAATTACAAAATTAAAGAATGCAGATAAAGAAAAATCCTGTATCCCACACCAGATGTTCATGTTTGATCATCCTTGTGAATCTTTAAATTAACATGATTTGACTCATGTCTGATTTTTTTTTCTTTCTTCGATTATGGGTACCTTGTGCCCTAGAGTGAGTATAGAAAGCTAGGTAAACAAGTTATGTCATTATGCATACTGTATGTGACCCTAGTATATCTGAAAGATCATTCAAATTGATGTTTGAAAACAAACAAACAAGCAAACAAACAAACAAAAACAACAACGTCCTTTGCAGTAAGTCAGGTTAAGTTAGCTAGGAAATATGATACATGCCACATCAAAAGCTACAAAACACAAAGTAGACAGTCATGGATAACTGATCCCACATACAAGCTTCCAAAATAGCAGTTATCTATCAAAAGCCGTTTATTTATCCCTATGTAATGTAGCAAAGGTGTGTAACCAGGAGAAAGCGTTATGATCAGAACCACCACCCAGAATAAATTTGAATAATTCAAAAACGATCCATTTGACCCAAAATGACATGACTTCCTCATTACTGCAAAGAGCCATACGGGTTTTTTTTTTTTTTTTTTTTTTTTTTAATATCCCAACTATCAAAGTAAAGGTTTGTTTTTCTGTCTGTCTAGCCATGTGTCTTAAAACTGCGAGCCTTATAATTGCAAAAATCACGCCCATATAAAAGCGTACTCAGACACGCACTGTGGTTTCACAAAAGAATCATTTTCCCATCACTAGGGCTGGAAATATTTGCCTGCTTATGAATGAGGAGCAAATCCATCAAATAACTGACAGCAGACGCTCATCTGTCTGCCAGACTCTCCTGTCTGGTAGCTAAATATAGCAACTTCATTTAGGACACCAGCTGAAAAGAATTGGTTGTTTTCCCTAGTTTCTCCAGTCCGTTTTACCGTCTTTCTCTCTTTGCAAATCTGTCTGACTGTCTGTCTGTCTCTCCTTTATGCAGGTAGTGAGTAATCCTGCTTGTTCATTAGTGCTGCTGGTGATGACAGATTTTCTCAGCAGTTCATTGCAGTTTAAATAAGTAACAGCAGTTCAGTCATTCACAGACAACAAGAAGGTGTTGTCTAGGGCTGCTGGGTCAATCAGACGTTGCTCTTATTTAATTTCACTGTTAATTGGAATGCAAGCACCTGGTGCTTAAGCAAGTCATACAGACTGCACAGTCATTTGTAAAGATGTGAAATTTGGTTAGTTTATTGTGTAAAGTACCTCCTTTACTTCTCCGACAAGCAGCTGCACTACTGAGGGTGAAATCGCGTAATGTTCTACCTTTTAGAAGTATGGAGACATTTGTTTATAATGATTCCTTGGATAATTCCAAACCAATTTCCAGTTTGGACCATTAAGCTTATCTACGGTCTCTTTAGTGTGCTATGTAACTTGGCAGTAACTGGCCGCTGGGGGCACTAATTTACTTACAAAAAAAAGTTCTTCAACCCCAGAATTCACCCCTTAGCAGCTATATTAAGTTGTATTTATTATTAAGTTCATCCTGTTTGACTGGAATTGAGTGAGTTTAATCCAAACCTCAACAACTCAAAAAACAAGTAAGACTATAAATAACGTCAACTTGGACCTAACATGTTCTGTCTGTGGAAAGTTCAGGAATAAAACACTCCATGGCTCCAGTAAATAGCCAGAATATTATTGTACACATATAATTAATGAGCCTACTATATGAATAGTTGGATTATGCTCATGAATTGAATTTGTGCTCAGGGGGTTTGTGAAATATATAGATTTTTTTTACACTTAAAGAGGCTCCTGGCTGCAAAATGACTGAGACCTTCTGGTGGAAGAGACATTAATCCTTTTAGATCCTGACCCTTATTTAACTTCACTACCGGCACGTTGTAGTTAGTGAACGCATAAAATGTAAAATACGTAAGTAATAAAACACTCAGTGTTGTGTTGTTTTAGGAAAATTAGCAATAGTTCATCATAATCTTCATGTCTCAAAGGATCTTATTCCTTTTATACAACAGCATTTTAAATATTATTATTGTGTTGCAATACCAAAAAAATTACATGTTTTTTTTTTCCTTTTATAGCATAACACACCAATCGTCTATCAATCTTTAATTTAATTTAATTTAATTTAATTTAATTTAATTTAATTTATTTAATTTAATTTATTACACCATGTCCACAAACCAGGTTCGCAAATCAAACTGAGACTTTTGTTTGTGCAGAATAACTTGTGAAGTTATGCGAGTAAAAACCTTTATTTTCTACGTAATATCCTGCTACATTAATGCATTTTTTTCCCAGCATTTCACCCATGGTTGGATACCATAAAGGAAGAAAATTCTCAATACACTGGAACAGTGCATGATGTCTGAAACGCTGGCCTCCCAGGAACTCCTTTAATGTCCCGAAGATGTGGAAATGGCTTGGTGTGAGGTCAAAACTATACAGGGGATGTGTCAATAACTCCCACCTGAGTTCCTGTGATGTGCACGTGGTGTTCATGAATGCCTGCTTGACTTCGATAAGACAATGCTTGAATCTGCAGAGCATCCAAGAGAACGCGAAGGATCCTTATCATTATGATTACTACAGTAGAATTACTTTATTGCTATAATATTAAATAAACAACTCCCAACCAGAAAACCTCACCACATGTCCATATGATCTGGCTTTGTAGAATTAATATATACAACATGTTCAACCCTCAACAAGCAGACAGAAATGCTCAAAACCTCAAAACCTAATTTTGAGGAAGGACGTTTCTCATGGTAATTCTGACTCACATCCAATCCTGCATTGGCATCAGAATGTGTTCGCTTCAGAGGAATGTAACAGGGTATAAAATCTTATATATAAACATGATCGTCTGGGTCATTAAGTAGCCGCAGTTTGAGTCAGCATATTCACATAGTCCAGTAATTAACATTTATCTCCAGATGTTTTAGCGGTTTCCTTTGGTATGTTTTTTGGAAAGTCTTGAAAATCAGAGGTGGAAATTGCACATATTACGCAGCATATTTGAGAGGGACTGGCACTAATAAATGGAGGGTGCGCAGTACTGTAAATAGAATCGTACTTAAGCTCCAGCTCAGCAGGTGGCAGCAACACTGGAGATGTGTAAATTTGCAATAGATATACTGTAGTTCAATTCATTCTCCAGTGTCAATACGGGTCACAACGATTCAAAGAGGAAGTCTTGTGATGTAAAGTTAACTCTATAAGCATTGTCCCAAATCCCAAATAATTCAAAAGCCTCCAGGAGGAACTTGGTGTCCTGTGTTGTTGTTGTTGTAATTACACACCTTCTCGCTTACAGTAAATGTTTTATCCTGGTCAGAGTTGCTGTGGTTCTGGATCCTGTCCCAGGAATACTTGGCATGCGGCTGGAATAGACTCCTGATAGGTTGCCAGTCCATTGCAGGACACCATGAACATTCTGTGTTAGGTAAATGTGACTGACTACATATAAAAAATGTTTTAGCAGCTCAGACTGAATAAAAGTGTCTGTTGTTTAGTTTGCAGCCAATAACATTTATTGCTGGAGTTTAATATCCCTTCAGTGATGAGAGCTTCAATGAGCATAATAGGAAATGTGAAAACAAAGCAAGAATGGCAAACACACACACACACACACACACACACACACACACACACACACACACACACACACACACACACACACACACACACACACACACACACACACACACACACACACACAGTCTCCTCATCTGCTCTGGGTATATCCACCAGTTCTTGTGGAAAGTTTCATTCTTCGCTAAGGGAGGGTGAGCCTCAGAGCAATTTGGTTGTCTGAAACATTAGGTTGTTGAATTGAATTTTGGTGTAATTTTAGTAGGAAACAGCTGTGCGGGCTGGCGGCTGTTCCCAAGAGTGAAACCGTACGCGCTGTATATGAGCAGAGCCATGGACTGCTTTTTCTGTTTACTCAGCATGGGTCTGCGCTGAATGCATGAATAATCAGACATGAGGACAACGAGCTCTGGAGTGTATAAAAGACAGAGAGAGAGAGAGAGAGAAAGAGTGAACGAACATGTTTATTTTGCAGGTACATTTTGCAGGGCCTGGGGATGAGGTTGGGATTACGGTTGTGCAGGTGTGTGTGGGTGTGTGTACTTATATTCTGGTAACCACAGTTTGTCTACAGATGCCAAAATAATTCTCGTGTCACATTTAGCTTAGCCATCAAGTAAACCGACCTAAATCAACCACTCAGATTTCTCAAAGTTATCATCATGAATTTAGTCCTACTGCCATTGCTTCCTATACATAAATCTTTCATGACATATTCAACAGTTTTTTATTTTATTTTTTATTTGACATATTTTATAATACGCAGATCCCTATACATGTACATTTATTTCATATCATGAGGGGGGATTAGTATGTTCCCAAGAGTGAATGTTCAACCCTCTGGCTTTTCTTGTTTAAAGGAGACATATTATATAAAGTTAACTTTTTAGACATTCAGATGGGTCTACAAGCCAAAAAATAATAATAAGAAGAGATAATTATGTAAAAAAAATAATAGATTTTCCTTCTATTGTGACCTCATATAAGACAAGCCACTCCACTGGCTTGCAGTTCTCCGGGGGGTGGGGCTTAGCAGTAGCTCATTTACATAGACACTGAAACAGCACATTCAGAGGAAGAGTGAAATAAATGGATTGAAAATGCATTATCTGCGGGAGAATTCTGCTGGAGCCTTTAAAGACACTTATACATGACTTTTAATTATACTTCCACTAAATACAGCATAGTGCAAAAGTGCAAATTAAATACAATTAAATGGTGGAGTCTGTGACAGGATAAAAAGTGCCTAAGCAAGTGTTGTTTATGTACAGTAATAACCTTAGCAGCAGACTCAGTTCCCCTCTCGTCTGTTCCAACTACTCAGCATTCAGCATCACCAGTATACTAATCACCTCCTGAGCATCTGTCATCATCTGCACCTGTTTCTCTCTGGTTCATGCTTTAAGTTATATATATATATATATATATATATATATATATATATATATATATATATATATATATATATATATATATTTTTTTTTTTTTTAATGCTTGAATGATTCATAGGTCACTGTGTGGCTTCACAAACAAAACAGAACAAAAATTTTTTTTTTCAGTTACAGTTGCACATTGCTGTATATCTAGTTTTTCAATTTCTACTTATAAATATGAATAAAATGATGTATTGCAAAATATGCAAAGTTATCATGGACAAAAGTTTGTTTTAAATTGTTTCAAACAACAGGGAGGAGTCATATTGTAGTATTAAACAAGAATAATATAGTTTAATTGAAATTATATGCAATATATATTTCAATATTTTATTGAAATCATACACAATATGTCGCCAGAAATCTGGGACATCACATGTCATTGAACGAATATAGATAAAGAATATAAATAATACACAAAAGAGGATAATCTCTGCTTGTAACACTTTGCTATTTGTATATTACTTAATATAGTAATGCAAATGATTACAGATTTGCGCATGTGACATCACACTGCCTGAAATGTTCCATGCATTACCATTTAGTTAGCAGACATCATACAGCTATCATAAAGTTAGCTTGTCTCATGATAGCAAGAGAAGAAACTATTGACAAAAAACTGAGCCTCAGACTCGAGCAGTAGTCAGTCATCTGTGTTCCATCTCCCGCTGTGTTCACAAGCTACATGATTTGGACCACATAGTCTGGTTTGAAGCAACTGTTTTGACTGACACACTTAGATGATTTGCTAGTACACACATGCAGCCCTTCACCAAATAATGTCTAAAACCAATGTAAGCAAGCCTTAAATGCACCTGAGGGAGAGTGGGGAAGCTTTGCAGCTTGTTGACAGAACGTACTTCCAGAATGGGTTTTGGAGTTAATTTAAGTAAAACAAGCTGCTAATTGTCCGTAGCGCGCTGCGTGAATCGCCTTGATTCGCCACAAACTGCTTGGAAGGAAATCCACACGCTAATCGTCGGCTGTGTGCACGAGGACAAAGCCCTTGATTGGTTTACTCTCGATCTGATTGCTATTTACGTTAGTGCTTTATATGTTTCCTGTCTGGCAAATTCGAGAATGAAATTCTCCAGAACTGCAATTTTCGAGAGATCCTGCAGTGAGTTTGTGTTCAGAAGATACCGATTGAGAAGAAACTGGATAGCAAAATGATTCAATGATTCATGTTGTCCATTTTTTCTCCCCCCCACTTATTCAACTTACACGAAATATCATTCATTCACTCTTTGGCTTTAAAGTGGAGGGGAAAAAAGCAACAATGCAACCATGCTGGGAAAACATATGAAAGTCTGCGCGGAACTCTCTGGAAGTTATTAAGTGTGAATGTAATTTAACTCAGTGGTGATTCATAGAGTCAATTAGTGCACAAATTAAAATTTTGTGTGCAGGCTCATTAGACGCCCTTGGAATAATGACTCAGGAGGTCAAATCTGTTCTGTTCAGGGAACTAACCATGATTAACTGGAATGTGCGTGTGTGTTAGCGGGTGCACGAGAAACAGCTTTTTAATCCTTACTATATTGTTAAGATAAACTAGCTATTTTTAACATGAACATAAAAAAGGATAAACACAGCTGCAAAATGAGAATCTTTTTTATTTCCACACATGACTTCCTGCTAAAACAACATTATATGATTATTTTACACCTATATAAAACTGTATCTAGAACCTTGATTAAGATCTCATTGTAGTTGCTGGACATAAGGATACTGCATTGCCCCAACATGAAAGTGGCTTTTTCTCATAACAATCTGCAAGAATATTGCAGGGAAATAGAAAGACGGCATATGGTACAGAGAAACGGAGAGTCCACCTGTGTTAAACCCTGTATTCCATCTCTTGTTGTGTTCATTAGCAACATGATTTTACTGAATCATCTCATTCCCACACAACATACGGTGTCAATATGCTACGCCTTGTAACTGGAATAGCTGGCAAAGTATCAAAACACATTTCTGAACCCAGAGTTTAACACTGCCCTACATGAGTTTCGAACAAAATTCTTTGATTTCTAAATATTTATTTGCTGATGTTTATTGAGACACTAATTGAAAATGTATGTAGAACCTTTAAGACGGTTTTGATGCTCACAGAATACAAGGAATACATGGCAGAGGGCTTATCTGCATTATAACGATCCGAGGGGGTTTAATCACTCTTCGAAAATCATACTGTAGCTTTGGTGCCCAGTTCTTTCCAAATTGCAACAAAAGCTAAACATATTGTTAAAGTTTCATTATGGTAGTTCAATTGTAAACTGGTCAAATGCCTACCGAAAGCTGATTGTTGAAGTAATCAGTGCCTCATTAGAAATACATTGACAGCTTAGAACAGAGATGCAGTAAGCCAAATTTCATTTGCAATAGATTGGACTTACAATTCCTGAGAAACATCTCACGTCTATTTCCAATTTCCTCGACCAATAATAACATGCACCTTTTAATTGCCTATCTTGGTGACCAGCTATCAACAAATTAAATCTCCTCCCTGAAACATGTTAAATATTTATATTTGTGGTATTTTTTCTTCTGTTCCTGTCAGATGCTAGCGATTTTGCATTGCTTACACAGTTACAGTTCTGTTTAATAGCAGAAAAAAAATATCCAAATCAATCTCAAACAAGTTGCATTGTTAACACCTAAAACACAACATTTTCCAGTGACATTCTACAGTATGTCATGCTTTTGAGAAACCTAGTGGTGACTTAAGTGCAAACATTTTAGAATTCAATGCAGCTAGATCTCGATGGTGCATTGAGTTGCAGCAAAGCCTTAGCTTGGTTAATTAAGAGTAACATTAGCATGAAATGTGAAGATTTGGTTGAGCTGAACTGTTTGAGAAGAATGTACTGATGGGAAAGTGAAAAAAAAAAAAACTGGAGAGATTCCCACTGCATCACTCACTTCGGGTAAAACAATATGTTTAAAAAAAAAAAAAAGAGAGAGAGTATACGTATATTGGAGGCAGGTGAAAATTTGATGCTAATTGTTAATAATTTTGCCTTTAAATCCCAAATTTACACAATGTTTATATAAAGTTAATTTATTAGGCTTTGACGAAAAAATCTGTTTTTATTGAAATAATAATTCAGATTTGTTAAAGTTTTCTTTACTGTAAATCAAGTACATAACTTTAGAGTATACTTTAATTCACTCCGCAACCTCTAGCATGAATTATTATTAAATATACATGCTGATGAATCAAATTCATTTCAACTGCAAAGGTGTCTGTCTTTCCTCTATATTCCTGCTTTTAGTGAATGTAGTTCATCCGGTCATGGACAGATGGCAGCAGTGAGCTTCTGCATGTCTGATCTCCAGTTCAGAATGGCAACCAGGGCATCTGGTCAACACAAAGTGACTTTTATTCCATGCTTGATTTCATCGCAGCCTGCTTCAGTCTTATCATTTCACCAGTCAGACAGATGATACTACACTGCAGAGAAGGAGAGACATAACATAGATGGAGGAGACCAGATTTGTGGAGGAAGAGTTCAGTGTGATGTTTCGAATGGGGAGGGAACGAAAGCCAGGTAAGAGAATGTGTGGGTGTGGGATCTCCTTGCAGGGTTTGTATATTTGCCAAGTGGATCTTTCTTCTAGAGGCATTTATAACATTTTGCATTGTTTTGGAAGGAGTCTCCAATGTCAGTGTTTTGTTATAGTCAGACATACTGTAAGACAGACTTCCAAGCAGAACAAGATGTGGTTTCTAGGTGACATTATATGTACTTTTTGCCTAAATAAAAAAAAAAAAAAATAGGTTACTGATGGTGCAAATGTATTGTAAAAACAAGACCTAAGTGGTTTACCAATGTTACAAAATATGAACTGTAACTTAAAATGGATAAAAGTATGAAATTTTACAGAAAAAAAAGAAGAAAAAAAAAAGTACTATAAATTCACACCAAGCCCTCCACAGATAAATTTCCTGTAACTGCACACTCTTAAAGAACAAAGCGACGTATACTGTAGTTTAAAGAATGATGGTTTTCATGTATTTTCCTAGACCTGGGGCCTGCACAAAAAGTATTTGGTCCACAGAGTAAAAAGCTTTGAGAACTCGTGTGAAATTATTTACAAGGGAACTATAGAAAGCTCTTTTTTAATACAAGAGTTTTCTGACGACATCTACATGGAATATAGAACATTTCATATATAACCTTATTGGAGGTGTCATTGTTTGTTCCAGAAGTGTCTTTGTTAAAAGGTATAATCAGGGGCTTGTCATAGCTGATGAGGTTTAGCATCAATCTCCCTTATTCTTTCTACTCTATGAATGTGAAGTCAGCATTTCCTCTGCGTTTCAGTGTTTCTAGTGATGATGAGAAGTGATTTAAAGGGATGCGATGATTGTGATCTCCGACCACCAATTCCCGGCAATGTGCCCACATCGTGTGGAAACTAACACTAAGATCTCAACCTTTTTAATTAGCCAGAGGGCCTGGGCTGACAGCTTCTCCTGACACTGATAGCACAGTAACTAGCTATTATGCAAAATATTTGGTGCGTTGCACAACTCAGACTGACACTGTGGTCTCCCAGGGGGCCTATTGGCTATGGAAAGCTCTGGCAAATCATCTAGAACGAAAATGGCGCAAGAAGGGAATGATGGGAACTATTAATGACCAGAAAATAATTCATCACGTTTTAAAGAGGACATGCCACTTAAATGGCTGTGGTTCCAAATTTCATGTGCTTGTGGGAGTAGGCTGTCTTGCTTGATTGAGTGTTAACTATTTTAATGAAAGGAGTGAGGAGAGACTTGCTTGGCAGGCGCCATTTTGGGAATTTATTGCGGGCAGGGGTGCTATTTGTAGGTCACAGCCTTTCTAATGAAGTCTCATCCCTAGCAGCAGCCTGAATTATGGCGACGTGTCATGCGTCATGGCTGGCACTGACTCTTCCTTGCTTGAGAGGGTTGGAACCATGTTGACGGCGACCTTAGGGGTCAAAAGTCTCAGGTAAGCTTCTATTCTCGCTGCGAGGGTCTGTCTGTCTTGTAATTTGGGACATTCT
>JAAGKR010007105.1:0-38827 GCA_011419295.1 Clarias macrocephalus | reverse complement strand
TGAGCACTTAAATGATCTTCTATTTTCCACTATGGGCCTCCTCTGGAAATTCAGATCAGGATGTACAAAAAATGAAGTGAACTTTTCTTGCACTCACCACTGGAGCAGAAGAGATATGTCCAATTAGTCAATGAACTCTGTGTTCAAGTTCACTTTAGGGAGGTTCCGGTCTGTTTTGACTTCATCCTTTGCCTCTTAAGTTTGAGCACTTGAGTAAGGGCAGTATTAGAGTATGTACAAAAATGTGTAGACATAGCATGTGTTTTTTCTAGAATTCACAGCCTGTGGAGGGAAAATAACACACAATTTTTTATGCCAAAATGAATAGAACACTTTATCAAAACAAAGTGGGGTTGCACTGCTCTTAATACTGAGCACATGGCCGTGACAGGCCAGGATAAATAATGGGGCAATCGCAGTCAGGAGTTTGTTTTGGCAATGAGGACCAGCGACACGAGCCTTGTGTCTCTTGACTGATGAGGTTTGACTCTGGAGAAACAGCAGGAGTTGAGGAGCAGTGGCAGGTTGGACAAAAAAGATGGTGTTGTGTCTGTGGTTCGTTAATGGTCTACCAAGACTCAATAGGCAGCTACAAGTGGGCTAACTCACACTGTGTGTGGGCCATTATATATTTATTGCTCACCCAGAACAGAACTACAGAATGCTCATTCATGGTGCATTCATGACAGGATTTATGCTGGTAGCTGGGTCACACTCAAATTGGTCTATGTGTGTATATATTCAGTGAGTGTGTAATCGTGTGTGTTTGTGCATGATGCCCTGCGATGGACTGGAACCTAATCCAGGCTTCCTGTATCAGACCAGAGTTCAAGCGGAATTGACTTTGGATCCAGAGCGCTCTAACCATGAAAAAATGCTTAGAGAAATTGAATGAATGAATCAGTTGCGTTTTGGCATTGGGCAGATGTCCTTATCCAAAGCAACTGATGAGTTTAATTTTAGCTCATTAAACATCTGAGCAATCAAGAGTTAAGGGCCTTGCTCAAGGATCCAACAGGGACAACTTGGTGGGTGTGGGATTTAAACCTTCCAAACCACAGTCCAATGCCTTAACCACTGAGCAATCTTAATTAATCTTGTCATTAATGTAGAAATTTTAACGAATTACTATTTTTTTACGCAAAATAATCATATGGCCAAGTTTGACCCTAATGGCTTCCCATAATCGCATTACAGTTACCCGGCTGTGTTTGATAATGGCCCGTTTAGTGCAGATAATAAGATGAATGAGGAAACATCACCAGGTGTGCAGTTTCATTATAAAAAGCTTTTGGAAGTTTGAATAAAATCAAAGTCGTGTGTGCGAGCTACCTTGAAGGGGAACTATTTTTACAAGAAAATATCAAATATAAGCCGCGGGAGTGGCGGCTCAGACAGCTAAGGCTCCAGGTTATTGATTTTCGGATCTTAGGATCTGGGTTCGAGACCCGCCGTCAGTGGGTTTGCCCCCATACTACCCAGCCACTGCTTGCATTGCCGGTCTCATTTGATTTTAATTGAACATTTGGTAAATGTTCATGCTTAACATATTATAAAATTGCATCATTTGTTTCCTCTTACCAGGTTGTCATGCATTTCTTTATTTCAGCATTGCATGTTTATAAAAGTAAATTTGCGTATTTTAAAAGTGTGATTAATTTGACTATGACTGTGATTAATTAGATTTAAATATACATTTTTAATCGATTGATAGCAGGAGTTTAAATCCAAAAGTAATATTTGGAGCAACAAATTACATGTTTAGAAGATCATTCCCTTTTGCGCTACTGGGTCCAAATTTGTGGCATTTGATTTACTTAGATATATCGACTTTGCTCAGAGCTGGAACGCTTCCATGCAGAAATCTGATCCAACTGGCTGAGGTCTTGTCCAAATAGTACTTTGTGATGTTATGTAATGTTCTGTCCCTCACTAGCTTTAAACATCTCTGTATTTACTTCTACGCTGCGGGTAAATTATTTGCCACAGAACAATTCTGGGTTTAAACATTCTCTTTGTCGACTAATTTAGTGTACAATAATATGAGAGTGCTGAAGGAGTTAAGCACCAGAAGCCCAGCCCTATAGAAGTTAATGATTAGAGTAGAGAGCTGGGGTGGAGGAAAGCAAGAAGGCTGGGGCCAGGCTGAGGGTGTGTGTGTGTGTGTGTGTGTGTGTGTGTGTGTGTGTGTATGTGTAAAGAGACAGAAGGATCGGTCGTGGTGCTTAAATCCAGCTGGCTGTCCACTGGGAATGTAATCCATATGCGTGCACGGGTTCAGCTACAGGAGAAAGGAGAGATATCACCAGGAAAGAACCGATTGTTTTTGCTTTTCTTGTTTAAATTCCACTCATACCCACTCCTGGATCCTGGCTTGCCTTTGTCAGCCAGGAAGTGAGAGACTGAAAAAACAGCAAAGGCAAGCAGTAGTAGGAGGCTCAGGAGTGGAAAGAGTATGATGATGGAAGGAGAGGAGAAGGTGGATGAGGGTGCCGTGTGGTAGGTCTTCTACATCTTTGTGGTTTTACTTGTGTAAGCATTTGCTCTTGATTTGGTTGTTGAGAGTTATGGGCTAGGGGACCATGTGGAGTGTGTGTGTGTGTGTGGTTCTGAGTGTATATGGGGGGAATATAAACAGATGGCTTGTGTATGGCAGATAGCAAAACAAAGATTTAAAGATTTTGTGTTTTTTTTTTACGCTTTGTGGTGTTAATGAATAACTAGTTGACTTTGTGTCTGCGCTTTGCCCCCTTGTTTACTTCGCAGCCCCTTTTCAATGTTTGTACATCACTCAGTTGGCATTCCTTTTTATAAAGAGTGAGGGGTGATGGGAGAATGAAGGGAAAGGTATCAAGATTTCAGGACATTAGTTATTTCTAATTATTATTTGAATTATTTTGACTTTTTAATTCAATGAAATTTTTTGCCTGCCCTAAATCTATATTTAATAGGTAAATGATTTGGACCACTTTAAAGAGACAAATATGAAGACAAAGAGACTTTATTGTTGAAAAAAAAAGTAAGAATAAACAAAGGATAATTACACTAAAAGATAAATATATCATAATATACAACAGAATATATCTGCAGTGGGACTTGGATCTTGGTGCAAACAGGAGTTCTCAGAAATAAGAACGTATTGCACTAATAATAATAATAATAATAATAATAATAATAATAATAATAATAATAATACCTGGATGTAAAAAGTGTTAATGGTCCCACCTTGATAATGGGACGACATGTAAAACTACTAAAGTACTAAAGAAATCTTTGGTCATGCACAAACCTCCCTCAGTTTTAACCACTGCTTTTTCTGGAGCTTCAGAAAAGACACACTGATGCCATCTTATTGTTTCTGAGTAGGCATGCAGCAGGACTTGTTTTGTGCAGGGATCAGAGACCGGGTGATCTTGAGGTTACAGACACAAAAGTGATGCTTTTTGACTCATCAAGTGCAGCTGGGATTATCTGGTTTATTAACAGTCCAGTTGGAAGCATTTGAAAAGCCTATGCGCTATACAGCAGTCTTGAAGATGATCACGCTAATAACAAGAACAGTGTTGTAAAGCTGCTTTTTTTTGTTCCAAAATCTGGGCGGCTCTCCGAACTTAATGACTGGTCACGATATCCGGATTGCCACACTTCAAACTCGGACACGCCTTCCTGACTGGCAGATTGTCTTGTTTGCCCTGTAATGAAATCATCAGGAAGCAGAATGGATATTTTTAGGGCTGTTCAGGGGGGCTGTTTCACACCTAGACGAGACTGGCATGACGTGTTCGTTAGAATTTGTTCTCAAGCATCTCCTAATGAACGCATGTGTACGAAGGAGACGTCCTAAGGTGAAGGCAGCTGTCGAAATTTGCGATGATTTGCAGTAATTCAGAGCCGTGGCGTTGGCACAAGACACCCTGTTACTGCAAGCTGGCCAAAAGCCAGGCAACGCAGTTTGTTTTACGAGTGTGTCTTAGCACAGTTTGACTTCAGAGCCCATAGGAAAGATGTATTGTTCTGTGTGTTTTTTTTAAACACTCCTGTGTGTATGTGTGTGTATTGTGTGCTGTAATATTGAAAGCATTCATCATAAAAGCAGCAGAAACTTGAAATAAAGCCTTTATGTGCTTTCAGAAGATGGTGACATTTTCATGAAATTCTTTATAACTTTTATTGAACATTATAATTACTCTGATTTAAGTGGGCCTTGCTTATCAATTTGTATGCAAACTAATTTACTCAGAAATTTCCACAAAATATTTAATATTCATGAGAATCCAGTTAGTTCAGAAAAAAACATTTGTATCCTCCTTAGTTAGTTTAAATTGTATGTCAAATGATAGTTTGGCTTCAGATTATTATTTAATTAATGAATGCATACTTTAAAAGGGACCATGTTGTAAAACTTTGGAATGTTTTTTTTTTCAGTTACACATACAAACTTGGTGAAAATTTTATTAAACTTTTCATCAGGAACCCTAACGTTGGATGATCTCCACAACATAGTTTTTGAAAATTAGAATTATTTTAATGTTAAACATTGAATAAATGAACTAGACACAATGTTGTGAATGCAATCTTAAAACAACAAAAATGTCACCTTAATTTCAGGCATTTATTTAACTATGGCTATTAGCATCAATTCCAATGTTCTCATAAGTTTCTAACAAGGTTTAAAATTCAGATCAGTGATCAGGACGGAGACGGCAACACACAGTGCATGTATCTCGTGTTATGAGATATGAGCCGCATCTCTTTTTTTAATCTTGTAATGTTCCCTTTCTGTTTCATTTTCCTGCAAAAATATTACTGAGAGGTGCATCTTACTGTAGCTCCCAAATTACTGTACTGTAATACACAGTTAAAAAAAAAAAACTGCATCATGTCCAGTTTCACAGAACAGATCTCACAGGCTGTGCCGGGTTTGTTAAAATGCTGCTGTTGTATTTTTTTGTGGCACTCATTATGTACACGCATCAGTAGCATGTTCCCAAGTGACCCAGTGGTGAGTCCACAGTGGTCTTGGGTCAGTGTTTGCTTAAACCGGCAGTGAACACCTGGGGTTTTTCTGAGTGCAATATTCTTGTTGCAGTTTTTTTTCCATTTCTATAAACACGAGGTAAATACAGTATACTGAAATTAGGAATTAAGGCTTCCTGAATTAAATGATTTATTTAAAAGAATAAAAACCTAAACAATAAGACTATGTATAAAATAAGTTATTTTCCCATGCAGTTTAAATTGATAGTTTTGTAACCCAAAACAGATTTTTCTTTCATCTTTGCCACTGTACGACGTGTGTGCAGTTGTTGCTGCCCCGCACCATTTTTTTTTCATTCATTATTTCTACAAACTGATTGTTTAAGTTTTTTTTCTTCCACATTCACTCAGCATTTTTCGTTACTTATGCACACTTATGCTGTTCACATGTGTATGTCTCTAAGGGAATTGTGTATACTGTAGTTACTTAACCCGGTCATTGCCGTCTCAACTTATGTACTGTATAACTAACAGCCTGAGTTGCAGCAGGAGACCAGGAGCATGTCATGTAGCTCAGATTATTGATAACTCTG
Source organism: Clarias macrocephalus (assembly GCA_011419295.1). NCBI lineage: Eukaryota > Metazoa > Chordata > Actinopteri > Siluriformes > Clariidae > Clarias > Clarias macrocephalus. Next base: position 33,257 of record JAAGKR010007105.1, on the reverse strand, counting down.
TTATCTGCAGTACATCAGCAATGGTGGGGATTTCACTGGATTTTAGTGGTGTACTTAATATTTTTCTATGTATAGATATTGACCATATTTGCAGAGCATGGAAATTATTAGAGAGCATTAATAATACATTTATCATAGTTATTATGGGTGAATCATCATTTTTGGTCCGGTTGTCTTTTTGATTTTGCCACTATTATTATCTTAGCACTGACTATTTGACCCTTTGTTACATGGTATATTGAAGGAATATCTGTGAAACCTAACTCCCTTTGTATTTTTTACTCTTTGAAGGGTGCACACTCAAATGCAAGCAGGAAAGAATAGTTGAAATATAGGGATTAGTTTACATAAACTGGAATTATGGGAAGGAAGACCGTGCAACAAATAAAAAGTGTAAACATTATGTTGCTCCATTCAGGTTTCAAGTGCATTAGAAAGCCATTTAATAATAACCTTGGGGAAAAAAAACCCCACTTATATTGATGTTTTCAATCTGGGTTGTCAGCAGATGGCTTGTATAACAGTTTGCTCCTCACTAATTTGATTCATTCCTTATCTCACATCCGGGATACATCAGTGAACATATTCCGTTGAATAAATCATGTTTAATACTGGTGCATAAGAGGAAGCTCTAGTTCCATCCTTCTGTTATTCCTCAGATTAAAGGCTCTAGCGGTGTTTAATAGACGAATGAATGGGGAATTTTCCAGTCCTACAGATGTACAGTCTGCTGCTTTAACAGGTTTTTTTTCTTTTGGTTAATTGAAGAAACCAGATTCCAAATGTAATCTCTGATTTAAAGCACATTACTAACCCTGATCCTTCATGCCATACGATGCCACCAACTGTTAATGCACTTGCACACATTAATGGACACACCTGTACGTCTCAGAATCACAAAACAAATGCGGTTTGGTTCTGTTTTTTTTATATTTTTTATGTCAAGCTTGTTTGTATAAATCTATCTGTGTTTTATGTAAGCAATGCATATTAGTATCTTTATTTCGTAAATTATGTATATAATTTTTTCTAATGCAAAAAGTCTCCTCACCCTCTTTGTCATGAAATGTGATACAGCAGATACTCCACGCTACAAGATCACATAGACTCAAAGCGATCAATATGTTGTCTTAATCTCTTTAGGACTTTTTTGTAACATGCCAGACTCTGACAGCTGATGAAATCTCCATTCAAGGCTAAAGTTTCATGTAGTCTCACATACACACACACATACACACACACACACACACACACACACACACACACACACACACACACACACACACACACACACACACAGTGTTCTCTCGCTGTCTTAATGCAGTAATGGATAACCCTAGTTAGTTTAAGGTGTGTGCTACTACTGGCATGCTTTTTCTCCAGTCAGAGCATGATTTATGCACACAGAGATTAGCTTTTATCTCCAATGATCTTGAGCATCCGCTGCCCCATCAATAAGTCTCCTTTTCTTCATTATCTTGGAGCTAGCAGCCGTAAGCCACGCTTTTGTTCGCTTCGGCAACTTTAACTCTAACTGCAGTTTTGTTTGACATTCAGTATGATGTTCAGGTGTATCTTTTTTTCTTTCTTTTTTTTTTGATACGCTTTAATCTCCTCAAGACTCCCTTTTTTTAAAGCTAGTTTCTGTCGTACATGTTTAACAGGCCCAGTACACAAACACAATAATGAGACCTGTCAAGGCAGCATTGCACAATGAAATAGATGCGAGATTAAACCAAAGTCTTTGCATCCTGAGTTAGAATGGCGCTCCATTAATTTAGAGATTAATTAAGATTTTGCTCTTTAGGTTTAGCAATTTAGGTTTTAGGATTAATGTCTCTTGCTACGCCAGATGGTCTACTCCTACAGCCTGCTTTATAATATTGGAAGTCTAGAAGATATTCTCTGGAGAGTGCTCCTTTTGCTAGGAAGAGACAGAGAAAGTGAATGAAACCAATAAACCAGATACTAGACACTCATCACTCTCCTGTGTATGATGTCATCAGGATGAGTCTGACAGATATACGTATATATATATACACACACTCTAGCCAACTGACAAAATTGATGGACCACTGATTCACCAGTGAGAAATATGACCTGATGCACCCCTCCCTCCCTTTCCGCCCCCAAGTTTAAATTGAATTTTCAATCTATTTTGAGATTTCAGCCTCTTAAATCAAAATGTATGATGGAAGGAATAAAGCAAGACAGTATGCACGATTCCAGAGAGAGGAAAAACAAACAGTGAGGTTGTGTGATTTATTCATTGTATAATTAATTATAAGTTGGCTGTTTTCCTGTCCTCGATTCTCTGTATACCACAGCATCTCATTATTAGTTTTCTTTGGATAAGAACAACATCAGTAATTGAATGTAATGAACGTTTGCAGATAAGCATCTGTTATACAAGTTGGATCTTAAAAGAGTCATGCGTGTACACTACATTAAATACGTATATACAGCATGGTTCTCCAGATATAATAAAGATGATAAGTATGTACAATTTTTTACAATGATTTACAATGAGTTATGTACAGGTCATAATTACGGTGTTATGTATAATGAATCAATACTGGTTCTGAATGGGCAGTTGTCGCTCAGGTGGTTAAGGCTCTGGGATGCTGATCAGAGTGTCATGGGTTTGAGATCCGTTACTGTCGTGAACCATTTCAGTGCTTGGGAAAGTCCCTTAAGTCATACATCCCAGCCAGTACATGCAGTGCCAGTCCCAAGCCTGGTTAGAAAATAGGAGGGTTGTGACAGGAAGGCCAGCCAGCATAAAACCTGTGCCAGGTCTTGAGGATCAAGTGAACCTAATTGGCAACCCCTAGAATAAAAAAAAAAAAAAAAAAAAGCTATTTTGAGTAGGCATTATTTGGTTTAAATAATACCAAGACTATATGGAATTTCTGTACATTCAGTTGAGTCCTGTATCCAGAAGCAGAATCAAACAGATCCTAGTAGTATTACATAATGGTGTTTGTTCAAGCATGATACATACTGTACAAACATACACCAAACATAATCATGAAGATCTCCTTTGTTAATCCCAGGTCTCTTATTCATACAGTGAAGTGTTGATTTAACGCTTTCAGGATTCATTTGAGTTCAGCTGTATCCAGGTAAACAATGTACAGGGTTACTCCATCGCTTAAGTTGATTAAAAATGGAGGATTTTGCTGAGTATCATACCAAACGTCATTTTCGCACTGTTTGACTCATCTGCAGTTGTAGAAGGGTTTTGAGGTTGTGGAGTTTTCAGGTCATCTGTAGGTCCGAGGCCGTCTGTACATCGATCTGAGATCCTTCTTGTTGCAAAAGCTGATAGCTCAAGTGACTAAATGTTTGTATGGAATAACACATGACAGACTGTGCAGTCATTCAAAAATAATGCGTGGCACTGGTCGTGTGCAGTATGTGGCACAATGTGGTGATTACGAAGAGACAAGTTAGATGCTGTTTTTGCTTATGTTATAGCTATGATAAGCCCCCGCCACTCCTCCCCCGCCTCGCCCAATCTCTCTCTCTCTCTCTCTCTCTCTCTCTCTCTCTCTCTCTCTCTCGCTGTCTCTCTTTCAATTATGTCTCTATCAATCATGTTGCAGCTAAAACTACTGCCCAAACCATGGTGCTGCAGAAATAATGCACACCTTTTGAGCAAACAAATTTAAGAATCAAACTGTACTGGGGTATGAATGGAATTAGTACTGCTATTAACACGAGAAGTGTTTTTGAGATTTTAGAATTTATCAAAACAGATTCAAGGTGAAATGTCTTGAATAGTTTCCCTTTAATACCTTTTCTTCATGTTTGTCAAACAGAGCTGTTACATACAGTCTCACATTCAGGAGCTGAAGGCCCATGTAAGATTTTTGCCACCTGTCAATCTTCCCAAAGGAAGGAAATTTCTGTGGAAAAAAAAAAAAGACACATTTAATATAGGATTTTTATGGACACATCCAGAAGAACTGATTACATTTTGGCATTAATCCAAATGTTGACATGGTATAAAAAGAACTAGACTTTTCGGCGTCGAGTTCAACTTGTTTAAATTAAATTCAATTGCGTGGTGAAAATGACCCTGTCCGACGGATTGAAGCAGAACGGTAATGATTTACAGGCTTTAAGTGAATGAATTCATCACAATATATCTCAAGCCTGCAGTTAACTCAAACATATACATCATGTTAAACTGATGCATTAGAGCTTAAGTAGTGGATTTTAGACGCTGTTAAGGATTGTGTTAAATCCGAGGTGTGAAGAAGTGTTGTGCTGCTTGCTCTAAGTTCAGTCAGCTGCGTTGCCTTTCTGTTCCAAGAGTTATTGATCTGCTTGGGTGAATCTGAGTGATAGAAACTCCATGACTACGCAGGAGGGTGCTTCATTATAAATTACACATGGTGTTAATGTGAGTTGCCTGTTCTCACTGCCTACAGAGCCTCTCTCTCTCCACTCTCTCTCTCTCTCTCTCTCTCTCTCTCTCTGTCTCTCTGTCTCTCTCTGAAGATTTATTTATAATCTATGTCATTTATTTTCTATGTACTGACTTTCTAATTCAACTATTAACACAAACATTCATTCAAACATTCAAACAGTGAGTATAGTTCAGGCATCCATACACCAGATGGCAGTATACATCTGATACAGATCTAACTCTAAATGTGGGTGAAACATGTAAGGAGAGATAGAATTGATGGTATGCTATGATCATATATGATCACACTTTCACAATTTTCCACCAAATGCATTAAAATGTTAATTCTTTCAAATTAAATGTTAATTTGTATTAAAATGTTAGTGTTTCTATTGAAGCACTGCTGCATCATTTACACTGGAGCTGAAGTTAGGGATAAAACTCGGTGGTGCCACCATCAGCAAGTATTCAAATTCAGAAACCCGCTATTAGCAGTGATGTCAGTTCAGAGTAAAAAACATTGTAAAATAAATATTCGTCATGTGTCCATGTCCTTTTGAGGAATAATATGCATGTTATTCAGGGTGGGATTATTTTTCCTTCCAAGGCTGAGAGCTGATACTGATCAGTAATGTGGTACTAAGAGTATTCGACTGGCAGATTTAGTGATGTGTTGTGAAACAAACTTTCTGGACAAACACACACACACACACACACACACACACACACACACACACACACACACACACACACACACACACACACACACACACACACACCAGGATATCTCCAAATGTGAGCTTACTTTCTTTCATCCCTACAGGATGGCTGCAACTGAGTATTGTAGCAACATTGATGCAACATTGCATCATAAATTCATGCGGCGGTCGGGTTTGCGCTACTATTACCATCTTCACCAAAATCTTCATCATAAACCCATTAAATCACTGAATAGCTTGTAGTAATCAACTGCAATTTAACTTCAATTTAAACATGGCTGCTTTAAGTATACAGAAAAGGCAAGACGTCTAGTCAATTACATGGAAAATCAAGAGATGTTTTTATTAACCTGTCACATACAAAACAGTATCTATTACTTGCAGGAATGTAAGGAAAAACTTAAGTATGTTGAAAAACCCTCATGCACTTCCCAAAATCAGCGGTTTTTCAATGTTGAATTAAACATGTCAGTTTCATTTAATAATAGGTGAATTTGATAATAATGGGGTATTTATATAATGTATGTGTGACTCGTATGTAATTCATCCAGTGCAGAAGCTGCACCAGTGCTAACATTGTTCAGTTTAACTCATAGTTATTGCATGACATGACATGATATGGAGGAAAAATGTGAAATATTTACAGACCAAAACGCCACAAATATGTTTATATTATTATAGGTACTTCCTTTTCCCCTCCATTCCTATTTTTCCTAGTACTGAAAATGCCCTTATAATGCATGAAAAACTCCCAGGCTTTCTACATTTTTGATTGCTTGTTTTCACTTTTGTTTCTCATTCAAAAGTTTTTAATAGTCTGTCCTTTTTATATACTTTATTCATTTGCTTCTTATACACCTTGCGTCTCCAGGTCCTTGGTTCGATTCTCACGTCGGGTCTGTGCTTCCCTGTGCTTGATGGGTTTCCTCTGGGTGCTTCAGTTTCCTCGCAGGCCAAAGTGTGTAAATCATGGTCATACAAATGGTAATAAATACAGTGGTCCCAACTGGCCTCCATAGTCCTTCGTTGGACTACAGAGTTTGTGGATGGATGGATATATCTTGTAATCTATCTATCTTATGTGGATCGGAGCCAGTTACTGGGTGAAATCTGTTGTTTTTAGTATTATATGTGGAGTTGTTGTGTAGTAGAGCCATAGCCATGCTTTGGTCATCAGTGGCTCAGTACTGTGTCGCACTACTGGTGCCTAATCATCCATCCCCCATCCCTCCCTCCACTCGTCTATTGAATCCTCGGGCAGCCTTGCCATTGTGGATATGGCTGATGTGATGTGGCGACTGTGAGGTTTGTGTGTGTGTGTGTGACCGCCATCTTGGTGAAACAGGAATTGGGGAGGGGCTTGTGGATTTTCACATGTATGCAGTGTATTAAGGATTAATCCTGAATTGATTGAACATGTTATAATTGCTGTAAATACTTTCCTCCCATTGTTGATGAACTGAATTTATGATGACAGCATAATACAGATCACAATGTTCTGCAGTGACCTTTTGTTTCGAGTGTTCTTTTTGTATTAGAGACTTTCTATAAAATATTTCTCTGGGAATCTCTCTCTCTCTCTCTCTCTCTCTCTCTCTCTCTCTCTTTCTCTCTGTGTGTGTAGAAGTGTCAGCGTAAAATAAACAAGCACAAGCCAGAAATAAGGACGGATCTATCAGAGTTCATCATGTGCGCCGCCAAATGTGATTTTTTTTTTCTTTTTCTATTTTTTAACAAATATTTGGAGAAGATTCAGTAGCAGTCACTTGGGGATATGTAGTACAATAAGCGTAGGCACAGTGCCAGATAAACTCCTCACGGATGTACAGTAGTGAACTCGAACGCTTGGGGAAACAATCTTTTATACACTGAGCTGTTTTGCCATGTCAGAGCAAAGAAAGACTTGGCAAAACTTTTTTTTTTTTTTTTTCAGATTAGAATCGATTGATTGACAGGAATACGTCATCGTTTAATACAGATTAATTTGTAAAGCTTACCAGGAGGAAATCGCTTGCTTTGAACATGCCCTCGCTTGCCTTGTTTTATAGGTCAGTTTTTAATAGCGTACTTGCCAGAACAGAACCCCGAGTGTCTGTATGACATCAAGCGTGTTACCTCAGTGAGATCATAAAAAAATGAATTCATTTTTAAAAAAAAGAGCAAAACAAAAACAAAGCTTTTCAAATCGACGGAAATCACAAGAGCTTAGCGTCTTCGCTGTCTCTAGCTGGGTGTAGCAGTGAGACCGCTGTCTGTGGGCCTATTAATAGAATTCATTGTGAATCCCCAAGAGCACTGATAACAACCTGACCCCATGGATGTCTTTCCTTTTTCCTCCGCGATTTCCTTTGCGACTTTGCGTTTCTTCAGAATATCAATCATAATATTCATCTAAAAAGGAGCTACAAGAGCTAAACCGTAAGCAAGTCTAAATGTAGCACAGTTGCTTAGGTCAGAGTTTATAACCTTGGGGCTTGAATCTTGAATAAACGCTCATCTGTTCATGCAGAATTATAAACAGCACACTGGAAAACAGAGTTTTTTGCACAATGTCATGCTGTTTTCCAGCTCCACAGTGATCCAAAGAACCTATCCTTCCTTGGCCTTACTTGACAGCAGAGGTCCGAGGCTTGGTTTCACTGACCCCTGGTACATTCCACATTGTGTATAGAAGGTGGCAGCTCCCTGATCTTTATATTTCCACTGCTCACTTCATGATAAAAGTGAAAGGGTGATTATAGTCAGCGGCAAGATTGTACTGATATGTAAAAAGGAAAACAGCTTTCATGCGGTAATTAGTTTGCGTCGGTGTTGTGTATTTTTTCGGCGACAGTGTATGACTCCGCAAGTCTGCTTGGCTACAGATCTCTTCCATGAGAATAGCTCTTCATTTGCATGTATTGCATCACAGAAAAACTGTGGTTCTTCAACTGATTTAGTGGTGTTACTAAAATACATGACTACACATTCCGTTGCAAGACATAAACCTGGCAAACCTGATAATATTAATGATATTACTACCGTCCTGTTGTCTGGAAGCACACTGTCTCTATCTCTATATATCTAAATAACGCTTCAAAATGAGCTGCTAGACTGTGCACTGAAGAACCTCATTTTGTTAAGTATCTCTTATTACATGGTCACTCTAAAAATTCACAAGGTAGTAGCCAGGGGTGAAAGTAATTTTAAATTCGCATCGGCATTATCGCCAAAAGGTGAGGAGAATAAACCTGTAGTTTCTCTTCATGTCTTCACTTATTCCTCTGTAGAATCGCTTCAACTAACTCTTCCGGCGTTTAATCCCAAATAGTGTAAAATGCAATGCTAGTGCGTAGGACGGAGAATCTCTTGTTCCATTGCCCTCGCAATTGTTCAGGGGTGAGGTGGGTCATGAAACCGTCAGAGTGTTGGCGGAAGCTTGTGCTCACGTTAACTAGCCATAATGAACAGTTCAGGGATTATCTGGAGCGACGTTGAAGCAAGTATTAAGGAGGTTTTAAGTTATGTTTAATGTGATATAACATTATTGAATGTGTTTTTTTTAGCTGAACGTGCTACATTTGGATGTGGGTTTTGGCAGGCAGCTGCTCTCCCCCGTTTCCAGTACTGCGTACCACAACTGAGTCTTTTAGTAGTACGCAGCACCAGATCGTACCGGCCTACTTTCATCCATTGTGGTATCCTTTGGGATGTGTCTTTATTAATGCTGACCAAAATTATCGTTATAAACAACTGCAGCTGAAGATGTAGGTTGGACCTGTTTGTTGAGACAAATAAAATTGAAACAAAAGTGAACGTAAGCAGCAGTAGGTCTGGATTCCCCTGTCTAATTTCTTGGAAGAAATTATTTCCTATATTATAGAATTGCATCGCATTATTATTAAGCAGTTATTATTAAGGGGTCAAAGGACATTAGACTACAGTTCGGAAGATCCCAGGTTCAAACCCCATAATCACCAAGTTGCCACTTAACCCTCAACTGCTCAGATGTATAATGAGATAAAAAAAAAAAAAGTAAATCGCTCTTGATAAGAGAATAATGCTATAAGTGTATTAGTCACTAATTACTGAAAAGTTGTGCTTTGTTTAAATAAACCACCTTCTCTGGTCTCAGTGAAGCCCCCTGATTTATAATGGCGCATAAAAGGTAATCCCTTTGTAGAACAGGGAAATGGCTCACATTAATTGAAAAAAAAAAAAAAGTCTTACATGGATGCATAATTTGTATCATCCTTAGCACTAAGCTGTATGCCTATATTGGTAGCTCCATGATAATGATGATGATGATGATGATGTCTCTCTATGAAGCACTGATCTTATTAGTGTGAAGCAACAAGGGTGAGATCAGGAAGAAGGAGGGTCCTGAAAGCCTTTAAACCCCCTCCCTCCTTTTTTCAGTTGCCGCACCCACTCTCGCACTATGGCTGTCTCTCATGTGCTTGCTGTTCATCATTAATGAATATCTACATCTCTACACTCTGATTTCAGGCCCCACATGGGTCGTTCAGTGTCAGGCGGTCATGTGGTTGGTAGAATGAAGACACAAGAGGAGGAGAGAAAAAGATAGACAGTCACAGGGACCAAACAAGCTGAGCAGTGCACTTCTGGGAAAGCAAGGAGAGCACATGGGAGATATAGAGAAAGGGAAGGAAGGACAGTGAAGGCAAAGAGTGTAAAGTAGGGAGAGAGAGGGCGAGCAAATAGAGAGAGCATGAGAGAACGATAGAGGCTATGTTCTCAAGGAGAGAAAGGAGGACAGCAATTATGGTATCTAGCACCTAACAGACGCTCCTGGCATCAGCTGTGCTCTCTCTCTCTCTCTCTCTCTCTCTCTCCTCTCTCTCTCTCTCTCTCTCTCTCTCTCTCGTCCTCTCTCTCTCTCTCGCTGTCTCTTTCTCTGGCCATCTGGTGCTCACCGTGTTTGTTATATAATTGATCCAAGGAAATATGCTGAAGTTCCGAGCGGACCGGCGAGTCAGGTAGGTGAGGTGGTGACACTGCAGGGACGCTTTGGTGGAACACGGCATCGAGAGAGAGAGAGAGAGTGAGTGTGTGAAAGAGAGAGAGAGAGAGAGAGAGAGAGAGAGATGGGGGAAGTTTACAGTGAGCGAGCTAGAGAGAGGCAAGCAGCTGCAGAAGCAGAATGACTGGAAACTCGGAGCTGGAGGTCAGGCAGGACTGCAATGCAGTGCTGGAGGGGAACATCCATGACTCGTAGGAGATCCTTACAGGCATTTGTACCTCAGCATTGTGTGAGTGTTGGTGGGTAGACGCGTGTTTAATGTCAGTGGTGACCATGTGCTTCCAAAAATATGAGTGTTGTCAAATGTGACATGGAATTCAAATCAAGATGCTGCTGAGAACGATCTCGTTTCTTTATGTGCCGGATATAGTGCACGGACTGGTTCGGTTTCTATATAGGTTTCTGGGTTGTGCATGATGAAGCATGCTCGGTCGCAAGACCCTAAGAGATTACACATACACGTGCACACGCACTCGCGCACGCATAAATGTCTGCTGATGTTCTAGATTCGTCCATCTGACTTTAGAGTGGCTAGATTCCTAACCGTTATCTGTTGTCCTTTATATACATTGATATGTGTGTGGATGTGTGTGTGTGTGTGTGTGTGTGTGGGTGTGGGAGAGAGACTATTTGAGTTAGCAGACTGCCTAGACAGCTCGGCTTGTATTATTTGGCAAGCCATTCTAAAGCATGATTCTTCGTAGGAAGTGAGACATTTCTAGTTGGCCAAAGATCTTTAAATTCTGCTTTGTGGTCATCTCGACCCTCAACCAGCTACTCCCTTGTCAGGGAAATACAGGGAATAGAACGCTAAACTTCTTTCCTTCTTAATAATTCAGATGGCACAACAGCTGCAGAATGCACTAGACTCCTAAATAGCGCTTTAGATATGTTTGTTTATATCTTTCCATCGGGTGCAGCCATCATTGTTGCTCTCCATCCCATAGAAATCAGCATAAATAGTACTGAATGCAATATTCTCATGAATAACATATTGTGTTGTTACTATATGACAAGCCTCTCAACATGTTAAGTAAACCAATTAAAGGTACACATGCATTAACTATGGATCCTCTAAAATGTTAAGAATACTCTGCATAAAACTTTTATGTTACTGTGCTCATTTGCACATTAAAAATATAAGGGGTGTTCGTGTCAAACCGGGAACTTTGATGAGATCTCACCCGAGTGAAGGCGTAAAAACCGATTAACGTTCACAAGACTTCAAGCGCAGAACGCTGATGAGACCGCTAGCGGCAGTAAAACATTTGAATGTTTTAAAGAAGGCCATCCGTACGTGAATGACGATCCTGGCCGTGTGGCTCGGAGCCCACTGCAGGCAATCCTGTGAACATTCAGCGAGTGGAATGACTGATAACTTTGTCACCAACTTGTGTAAGAGACACATCCATCTGTGGGAACTGTACACACAATCAATCATTCACCAAGACGGGAACTCGAACCCGGCTAGGAGTTACTGCCACAGTTATTGTACAGCCCTGACCTCGCACCAAGCGATTTCTACATGTTTGAAACATTAAAGGAGTTCCTGGGAGGCCAGCGTTTCAGACGTGAAGCAGGCAGTCCGATCACGGCTGCGACGTACGGAGAAAACTTTCTAGCTTGACGGTACCCAAGCGCTAGTGAAACACTGGGATAAGTGCATCAGTGTAGCAAGGGATTGCATAGAGAAATAACTCTCATAACGGTCATTATACGCAATCAAAAGTCCCGGTTTGACTTGAACGCCCCCTGTATACCAAAGCCTGTAGTGTCACACAGCATTTTAGCCCTCATCAGCTGACCACGATGCAGTCTTACATTTATACTCATGGTGTAGCGTAGCTTCAGTAGGCCGTGTTACGAGTGAGGAAATACGATATTCTCACATCTACGCCTCCAGTGGAAATAAAATCAGTTCCAGTGAAGCAGCTGCATTCTGTACAAGTTTGGAGCACTTGTCACTGGGACACAAGTCCCTGGAGCACAGCCTATCTCCGTTCTCTAAAGTGGGACGAGATACCGCAGTCACAAGTGGCTGAAAGTGAGTGGTTGTCAGGATAAAGGCGGAACAGGAGCGGGATACCTTCAGTCGGCTACCAGGACTTTGGAAGTGATAGATTTCTTCACGCTTTAGGCCAGGATGCTGTTCATGCTGCCCCAGTTTCATGTTTAGTTTCACTTCAAATATTTATTCATGACTGTTTAACCCTCTAGACAGTTATGGCCATGGTCAGATACTCACACGCACACACGCGCACACACACACACACACACACACACACACACACACACACACACACTCACACACACACACACACACACACACACACACACACACACACACACACACACACACACACACACACACACACACACACACACAAAGCTAAATTGGTATGTATTGATTGAATGTAACAGTGTAATGCTAACTATTGAATTATTAAGCAAGTTGGGTCGACTCTGCTGTGGTCTTTTACAGGATTGTTGTGACTAGTCTGGAAAAGTGTCATGGAGCTTGCAAAACATTTATACTACAGTTCTATTCGTCTGCTTTCTGTTTTCCAGTCAGAATGAGCCGAACGGGCCAGGTGGGCTCCAAGTGATCCATACCCATCTGGAGGAGAACGGACAGATCCAGAAAGAGTTGCTGTAAGTCTGCTATCCTTTCTGTCAGATTTAGGATTATCTAAAATTGTATATTTTACATATACAGTGGCAGATGTGGGAGTTTACTTCATTACATTTAATGTATCGGTAGTTTACTTGAGTAGTTGTTATTAGAGAGGCGGCACAGTGGCTTAGTGGTTAGCACTGTCACCTTGCACCTCCAGGGTCTGCGTTCGATTCCTGCCTCGGATCTGCGTGCATGAAGTTTGCATGTTCTCCTTATGCTTGGTGTGTTTCCTCCGAGTACCCCGGTCTCTTCACTGACGTGCAGCTTAGGCTAATATGCCTTCCCAAAGTGCCGCGTATGTGTGTGCGCCATGCGATGGATTGGCACCCTGTCCGGGGTGTACCCTGCCTCGCATCTCCTAGGATTGGCCCCTCGTGACCCTGTACACAGGATAAAGCAGCACAGAAGATATTTTTTACTTTTACTCCACCACATTCTACAGCAAATAGTGGTATTTTGTACTTCATTACATTTCTGTGTGGCGTTGCATTACGTTAACACAGCGGTGTGGAGTATCGCCACCTGCTGATTACCAAGCTATGTGTAATTGCGCAATTTGTCTTCCCTCCGTTAAAAGCTTAATGTAGCGAGTGGCTCAAATCTGTTTTTGAAGAGGGGTACTATAGCTTAAATTCTAATACAAGCTCAGTACCTTTGATACTAACTTTGAAAGCACTGTCATTTGTACTTTAGCCAAAGTAGAATTGAAAATGGAGGAAAGGAGAAATATTTTACTGAAGGTACCTCTATGTTTCCTTGAATATAGAATTTTTGTCCCTTTCTCACCACTATAAAGAGATTTCAAGTCTTCCTAATCAAGGAAATGCGCTTTTAATCAAAATATAGCTCTACATGAAAGTCAAAAATACACACCTTGTTGTAAAAAGAAACGAGCAAAGATGATAAATGAGGCAATTTGCATTCCAGGGCTACAAAATGTGAAATACAGTATGAAATGAGAAATCCAGTATCTGTGTGTGAATTAGGTTTGAAATATTAAGAAAATGCAAAAAATGTGACTTTGGTATGAATATGAACATCCAGATTGAAAGATTGAACAGGTTTGTCTTTTATCCTTTTTTTCCCCCCCTGAATGTGGGTGTGCGTATGTGCTTTATTCGGTGGCATCAATGAATATCATCCTGTCTAATCCAGAAATATCTAAAAGTCTGTTGGAGATGAGCTATTTTTATGTAAGTTCCTCAGTGCATGCTTGAAGCGAGGTTCAATTCGTTTCTTGAATTCGTTGCAGGGCTAATAAAACTTTCATGTTTAGAGAGTTGTCCAGCCTGCACAGCGGCCTGAACACCTCCACCCTGCTCGTCCTTTGTGCATTGCTGAGGATCAATACAGGGCGTCTATATCACATTAATAACGTTTAATGCCTCTAATGCAGTGGCCTGTTCTGGGTGTGAGGCATTAAATTTTCTACACAGCTGAATCAGTATGTTTTTTATTTTTTATTTTTTATCACAGTTGAAATTAAAACTAATTAATTAAAAGCTTATCTTCCTGCAAGGGCACTACGATGTGCTAATTATTGTTGTATGTGCATCCACTTTGCAGCAGAGTTTATGATGACTGACTGGATGTGTTTCTTGTGTTTACATTGATATTCGGCACGGATTGTAACACATCAGTCTGGAAATTCTGTCATAATTTTCTATCACCTATGATTTACTTCAATGATTTACCAGAGTGCTTGAGTGAATATTTTCTGAGCCTGAATTATTCATCTCTGTTAGACCTGTTGGTTAAGAGCTCCCTCTATTTAATCAAGCTCATATTTCAGTTGGTTGTAAGCTTCATAGGCTTGTAGTAAATTTGTTGGTCTTGCTGGTCAGCAGATCAATGGCTTCTAGAGAGGGCTTGGAAAATCCAGACCAGAGATCAATATAATTAAATGATAAATACAGAGTAGCGTCTGCAAACTGCCGTCCCGTCTTTCTCCTTCTGTCCACAGCACTCCCTGCTAAAAATCACATTCTTTCAAAACCATTGGCTGTTCTTAAACTACAGCCTCTGGGGTGCGGCCTTGTCCTTTTGCCAGTGGAGGTTAAAAATAACGTGGTTCCATGTGTGCATGTCTGCCTCCTTCCCATAGTCCTACTAAACTTTCAGATTTTTTTTTTGGTCGTCCACTTTTGCTGTGCACTCACTCTGTATGATGGTTTGAGAACGATCTCGGCATAAAAGGGTGATGGCTTACCGTTTGTACCTGTGTGTGTGCAGGAGCTCAGATTCGGACATGAATGGCAAGACGGGTAGCAGAGGGCCCGTAAACAACGCCGTTGAGGCAAACAGCAATGCGAACAACCTCAGCATGGCATCTCATTCGACCCCAGAGGCCCAGAATCACTCACAGGTCAGTATAGTGCAGTACACTGCCACAAAAAAAAAGCAGGAGATGAAGCTGAAACTCAGAAGTTAGATATGATGATCTATTGAGTAAATAATCAGTGATTATCAATATTAGAGCTTTAGATTAAATATACAGTAAAAGTATGGACATGGAAAATTACATAGACTAGTACATTACAATAAATTATGTGTTAAAAATGTTCTTCTTAGACAAATATAAACACACTGATATATAAGGCACATTGATGCCTTGTATGGCTTTATTTCCATCTGGAATTTGGGCAAAAAGTTTACATAACAGTTACAGTCAGTTTCATTAAAATGTATCTCAGGTGGCCTCATCATCTCAGCTTGGTTCACAGAAATGTCCTTATAAGTGGTTATCAAGGCTACTTTGAGAAATCTAAAGTATAAATATATCTAAAATATTTAAATTGTTTATTCTAAAAAGAACTAAAATCTTAATAGATAAGTAAATAAATTTTTCCAGCTACTGTATAATGGGACTAGACTATATTTTTGCTATATAAAGTGTCTATTACTAAATCCAGGATCAAGTTAATGGAGAGATGACCAGGCTTAGACCACAGTTCTGTTAAATTCAAAATATATCAAAATTCGTGGAATCATCTATAGAAATAAAAGAATGGTTTTGTCTGTATATTGGCCAGAACTCGCTCTTTCAATGCTAACTTTATGTTCCATACATTGGAGGACCCGAAACTAATCTCAGAAAAAGTTTATGTTTGTCTTTCAGGCACAGCTGGCTCGACAGAATTTAATGAAACTTTGGTATTAGTTCAAGTTAAACGTGTGCCATAAATAAAATCAAAATGTTGAGTCGAAGGAAAGTTCTAGAAAAGAAGACACAAAAATGACTGTAATGTACCCGCAAGCTACCAAAATCCTCAAGAAACACAAACAAACATACAACACAGATGTTGTTACTTCAGCAACAATAAAAAAGCAAGTACACTTTGAAAACTGAACTTTTAAAGATGAATGGACAGATCGATGTATGTTTATTCTTCCTGCAGGAGGTTTAAAAACAATTTGTTTCATATGTTCAGAAAGAATGACGGGAATAAAAAACAGTAATGTGAAGTACCACTATCAGATAAAACATGGATCTTTAGAGCAAACATATCCGCAGTAGACTAAGGTGAGGACGTGTAGTGTAAATTACCTGAATACCTGAACATAATTTTATCACGCAAAACTGGCCAGACAGAATCCATCAAAACGTTTGCAGTACTTACAGTAGATCTCTGCCTGCAGTTTAAGTGAAATCAAAAAGGTTAAGTAAAAGCGATGGTATGAACAGTTATATGCCGGATTTAATAATCCACTTTTAAATAAGCTACTAATAAGCTACTTGCTCAATGTAAACAAACAAAAAAATGACTAAATATTTCACTGGGATTACTTAATATTTTCACAGGTAACATAATAACAGTGCTGAAGTGGTATAAATGAATTTTAATATACTGGGTCATTTTAAGACAAAACTTAAAATTTATCCGATCTACTTTTTCAGCTTTCAGCAAGGTATTTAGCACAGAGAAGCTCAAACGTTCTTGGCTTCTCATTAACATGGCAACCGTTTATTTATTTATTTATTTATTGTTACTATTATTTTAGAGAGAGAGAGAGAGAGAGAGAGAGAGAGAAGAAATGCAACGGACATATAGTTGCTATTTATATAAAAACTGTTATAATGCATGTAAAATGAAAAACTAATTTAAACGAACAGTCCCCATCATTAATTATTACTATAAGAAATTAAAAAGCACATGACATGTTCATTAATATATACAGCTGATAAAATGCAGTTGTTAGCAAATCGCTGTGGTGTAGGAGACATACAACAAATCAGATGTATGATGTGAGACTAAAAAGTACTTCTGTACTTGTCTGTGGATAAGGATGGTTTGACAAATACTATAAATATAAACATATATGTTTCATCTCTTACATTATCCATTATTTTAAAGTAGGGTTCTCAATCCTGGTCCTTGTTATTTTATATGATACAATATATAATTAAACAAATAAATAAATACTGAATTTTGCAAATAGGAAATACAGCACAATCCCATATTAGGAACTTCAGATCGATTCTGATTCACAACAGCCTATCCTTTTTCCAACTACATTTTTATGTTTTTGTTTTATGCTCACCTACCTGTAAGTATTAACATTCTTCTGTGCCTCTATGTAGCCGGTTTCACGGACACCTAAGAGAGCTGCCACATTTGGGAAGCGCTCCAATTCCATGCGCCGTAACCCAAAAGCTGAAGTCGCCAAACAAGGCTGGCTTCATAAACAGGTGAGGTTTGCACGGGCAATAGTGCATTGAGACAATTCGGTGATATTGTTATACCTAATAGCTTCCCACATGACAGATTTTATTTAACAGAACTTTTCTGTTGTTTCACTCGGAAGCATCAATTTTTTCTGATTTTGAAATGCATTTTTTTTTCAATGATTAGATAAAATAAGCCAAGCATTAAAAAAAAAAAAGCAAACAGGACAATTTTTGGATTTGGTATTGATGACGGTTTCATTTAGAAGAATTGCTCAGAGACACTTCATGATAGATATTTAATAGGAAACAGCTGTTTGAGAAAATATCTAGTTTTTATGCTTCAACTAAATTTTTGCCGAAGAAACTTTTTCACTCATTTTTACAGTAACATTAAAGGCATCACGGTGGCTTCGTTTTTAGCAGTGTCGCCTTGCACCTCCAGGGTCTAGGTTCGATTCCCGCCTCGGGTCTGTGTGCATGGAGTTTGCATGCTCTCCCCGTGCTTGGTGGGTTTCCTCCCGGTAGTCCGGTTTCCTCCTACAGGCCAAAGAAATGCAGATTAGGCTAATTGGTGTCTCCAAATTGCCCGTAGTGTGTGAGTGTGTGCTCCCGGCAATGGATTAGCACCCTGTAAAGGGTGTACCCTGCCTCGTGCCCTAAGCCTCCTGGGATGGGATCCAGGCCCCCCGGTGACACTGTATACAAGACAAAGCGGTATAGATGATGAGTGAGTGAGTGACACATGTGCAGTATTTAATAAACTGCTCAGCCTCCCGCTGCCAACCTGCAGAGAGAGTACAGTGCACAGTGAGCAGTAGCGTCTCTGTGGTGAAGGTCCTGTGCTACGTAGATTCATGTATCTAGATTCATATTCAAACTATGATAGATATTCAATTTTAGTCCTCCTATCTAATATCACAACCATCCTATCACTAAAAAGAATGACGATTTGCTCTTGTTAGAGTTTGAATATAATTATTATAATCTTCCGATTGCAGGCCAGCAGTGGTGTGAAGCAGTGGAACAAGCGCTGGTTTGTGCTCACAGATCGATGCCTCTTCTACTATAAAGGTTGGTTAAGAAGACATTTTAGTGTGCGGTTATGTTAATGTCCTTCTATACTCGTATTGCTGGTGGCGACCACACCTCCAAGATTTGATTACCCAAATGTCATTTCCCTACAACTGAACAGGTCCTTTTATATTCATTTGAATGTAGAGTCCTCCGATCCTGTCAGCTCTGCAGATAGTTGGTCTTACATAAAACACAACAGACAGCGAGATTCACAAATAAACTGTCCAAAATTCTGGCTTACTGTAACATGCTGCTATACTGTGAAGAGCATGACACAAAAGGAAAGCAATTGGATTTGCATCGAGTTTGTTTATGCAATTAGAAATTGAGCAGAAAAATGTTTGTTATAGAAATCCTCATTTCTTTGAAGACTTGTGACAGTACAGCATTCATTATTCATGATCAGTTTTCCTGTATTAGCAGTTTTGTGTATTGCTAAATTACCTCAGACTAGTTTTATGACACTACAGATTGCATACACTGCTCAAACGCAGAGGTGAGTCACAAGAGATGAAAGGGCACTTAACAGTGTGCACTCCTTAGCCATGTTTAGGGGTAATTTCATGCCTGGTCAAGTGTGTGTTTTATGGTGAAGGTTTATGAGATCATTGTACATCTGTAGGCAAACTGCCTTCACATCTGGAATATGGTTGCTGTGTGTGTGTGTGTGTGTGCAGTCGTTTTGACCCAACTGTGAAGGTCATGCTAACAGCATGAGGACAAATGTCAGTCCCACGGTCCACCACAAATGAAAGTTTTTCCTTCTCCTAGTGTCTGCAGGTTATTTTGCTGACACAGTCATGTGAACAGACACAAGCAATGATAAAACACATCCAGGACATAAACATGGTGGTACATAGGTCTTGAAATAATTGCGTGCACACGAAAATGAGACTAAAGCATTTTTATCTTATTTAGTGCCCTCTAGTGGCCTGGATGCTAGAATACTACAATTCAGCTCAAATGCATTCTGATTCTTTTTTGTCCCCCCTCTCCCACACTTTACAAAATAGCTCAGCCTACACATTTAAATCCGACTTGGTGATTCATATTACACTCTTTTCAGTGAAATATTTTAAAGCAATAGCTAATGGTGCACTCGGTGAATGAGTGGGCCTGAAGAGGAAGTGTAGGCTGAAAAGCTGGCATGTAGGTTGAGGTGCTGTGGGATCAGCTGGAGGCTTGTCAGTGTGAACCAGGCTTTCCCAGCTCTCATTCTTTCTCTCTCGCGCTCTCTCTCTCTCTCTCTCATTTCTCTCAGTCAACCTCAATCCTCTGCAATGTGACCCTCGGCGTCTCGGCTGTAGCCTGTTACCTTCTTCCTGCTCGTCCTTTTCGACGATCATGGGGAGTTTTTTTTTTTTTTTTTGTGAAGTATCAGTACAGAAAGTTGATTTGACAAAAAAAGGTGTAGTAGTCTTTAAGCACAGTACCTGTGTGTGTGTGTGTGTGTGTGTGTGTGTGTGTGTGTGTGTGTGTGTGTGTGTGTGTGTGTGTGTGCATGCATGTGTGTAAATATTGTTATTGATCATGAACAATAATAATATTGTTATTGTTGAACAATCCTGAGATGCTTCATTGGTACCGAGGGAATCTATGTCTTCCAAAAGAATATTCCCACACAATTGCACCACCACCACCACTGTTGACACAAGGCAGGTTGGGTCCTTTGATTAATCCAGAAATCACATTTTATCAGATCAGACAATGTTTACCAGTAAGGTAATGAGAGCAGATCAAGTTTTTCTCCAGTCACTCTAGTTTGGCACTGTTTTCCTATTCAGAACACTGATCTGTTGTTCCTCCATATTCATTTAATGTGAAACTGCTCACAGTTTCTGCATCTAGTCATTTTGTAACAGCCAACCAAAGAGCCTTTTGTCCATAATAGAGCTAAATCACTATTGATGTGGTAATAGCAGCATCAGGGAGCAATAGCTTCCAAAGTCCTTCTTCTCTTTCATCTGACCTCACACTTTATTTTCTCTCGACCTCTGAGCTTGCCAAACCCGCTCTAACGTGTGGGAATACCTGTGTTTCTCCACCCAGTTCTGACTGTTTGAACTCATACACTGCTGTTCCCCAAGGGAAAGAATCCCACGCATTTCATCTTAGGTTTTTACATACTGCTTGTTGAATATCTGTTTTATATACAGTATGTGATGTACATGGTGTATTATGTGTATGTGTATACATTATAGGAGGCGAATTTTAAGGTAATTGTGCGAGGGAAATGATCCTGAAATGAGACTTGTCTGTCTCAAGCGAAGTACATCCATGAGTATACAATAATCAGCAGCATGGTGGCTTAGTGGTTAGCTCTGTCGCCACGCACAACCAGGTTCCGGGTTCGATTCCTGCCTCTGTGTGTATGGAGTCTGCATGTTTTCTCCATGCTTGGTGGGTTTCCTTCGGGTATTCCAGTCTCCTCCCACAAATACAAACATTTACGCTAATTAGCGTTTCCAAATTGCCCGTGTGATGGATTGGCACCCCATCCAGCGTCTACTCCCACCTCGCGCCTTAAGACTCCTGGGATAGGCTCCAGGCCCCTTAGACCCTGTATACAGGATAAAACTGTATAGACGATGTGTGAGTAACAGGAATCAGCAATAACAGGACTACATGTAAAAAATATATATATAAGCTTTGTCTTTAGCTGAAGACAATATCCTACAAACTAGTGTCATCATGATAAATATATCCTGATGAACTAAATCAACAACCTAATCAGCAAGCTAATGATACTTGCCCTGATATGCAATACTAAATATCATGAACATTAACAAAGACCTGAGGTTAACCTTAAGAAGCTTGTCCTAATACTTTAAGGAACATTCTCTAGGAGGGGTGTAGCTAGACATAAAACTCTACTGAGACACAGGCCCCCCAGGATTACACCCTCACTGTTTGTTCTTTCCCATTTTTATAACACAGCAGTTTAAACCAAGGGTGTAAAGACATAGGTCGCTAATGGCTTCACCGATGGTCCTTCGCTCGATCAGGGCTCATTCCATGTTTTTTTTTTATTTTTTATTATTATGATTCAGCTAAGCCGACTTATAATTATGTGTGGGTGTCCAGCGAGGTCGGTGCTGATGGCATGATTCAAACCTGTTGACTTTGCCTGAGTCTCTCTAGCTTATTATTATATTCTGCACTTCCTCTGCTCTCGAGTGGGGTGGATCACTGATTCTGTTTTTCTGAGTATAGTGTTAAAAGGATTTAGGAATTAGAGTCTCTGTCTGCTACAGTGGACGTAAAAAGTAGACAATGTAGGTTTTATTGGATACTGGATGCTGAGTATGACTGACTGCATTGAAAGATGAATTTCTTCTTATATCCCTGAGTTCATCTTGCACAATCTTTTCAACTGATTTGTGTCTTAAGCCAGTTTTTTTTTTATTTTTTATTATATAAATGAAAGACAGAATCCCTCTGAATGAAGCGGAAGCTCGCTCCAGGAGGTTGAAGTTTCTTTTCTTCAGTAAGTTCAGTGACTTCTTGGGACGCCAGTAGTCATTTATGCCTTGCTCAAATAACAATCAGCTAAACACAGAGACTGGCTGCTGTCCATGCCGTCTCCTTCAATGTGCTTTAATTTCCTGGATACGTCCCAGCATTGCCTTATCATCCCAGCTCCGTCTCCCCGGCTGTGCCGTGGAAAAAGAGGAAAGGGGAATGTGTGATGGAGCAGTTTAGTTCCTCGGTTGTCATTCTAGCAAGGGGGGAGTTCATGAAAAATGTTTTTTTTTGGTTGTCACATAAGAAATCAAAGCCTTCTGCCAGCTGCGAGAGAGAGAGAGAGAGAGAGAGAGAGAGAGAGAGAGAGAGAGCTGCATGTGTTAATTTGTGACAAAATGATTCCGATGACTGGGAGCTGTAGATCTCTGGGAGATCTCTTTAATATACTTTTTTGGGAAAAAAAAAAATTACCCTAGACCCTGTTACCAGGCAAGGAAGGCATATACTGTATGATAACTTCACTGATTCTAGATATGCAACATAAAAATGACAACAATGAAGCATTTAGAAAATAATGGCAAAAGTAAGACTTGGAAAGTCTTGGAAAATAAAAGTATTTTAATGAGTGTCCTATACAGTACACAAAATGTACTGTACACACACACACACACACACACACACACACACACACACACACACACACACACACACACACACACACACACACACACACACACAGTACACCCTGTCTTTTAAATCTATGTGTTTTTGTGTAAAAACATCATAAAAATTGTCTGATCATCTATCAGGTCATATAAGTAGACAAAAACAACCTCAGACAAGCAACAACCTATAATTTTTTATTTAACAAAATGAAGCTAAAAAGGAAAAAAGATACTAACTTTCCTTACTGCTTGTACAGAAGTGATCTGTTTAAAGTGGTGTGTATGTTATGATCAGAAAAAACAAGGTTTCTTTTAACTTGTTTTTTTCTTTCTTTTTTTTTTTCTTCATTAAAATTTCTTTTTTTTTCTGTCTGTCACTCCAGTAATTGCACTCTGACACGCTATTTCACAAGTTTTTATGTGTGTGTATAAGTAACAGCTGTGTGGGCTGCACATGACAGTGAGTGAGTGTTTAAAGGTGTATGATCTACGTGTCTGAAAGAGCCCTGGAGTCTCCTTGGGTGTGTTCCTTACAATATTTTTTTTTTCCCCTGACACTTTGCTCTTATCATCTAGTCCAAACTGATGATTTTCTTAAACTGTAAGCTTTCATAATTGAGGTTTTTGGCACGTTTCTTTCTTGTTTAAAAGTGGTGTTTTTCATTCCAGTAATTTGTTTGACTTGTGTTGTAGGCGAGTTATAGGTTTTGTGCAGGAGAGCTATAGTACACATTTGAATTAGTTTGTGGTTTAACAGGTTGGTGGTATGACAGCCTCTGTGTGTGTGTGTGTGTGTGTGTGTGTGTGTGTGTGTGTGTGTGTGTGTGTCAGTGTGACGGATTCTTAAAATATCTTAATTTTTCATTACACTCCCTATATATATATAAACATAATTGTGAATCTATTCCATTTTGAATAATTTCACCTAAATTCCTCTTCTCCTCCACCTTTTCTCTTATGTAACTGAATCTTTCTTGAAAACATGTGACGTCATGTCACCCTTCACCCAACAGTCAGTGGGGGCTTACTCATGCAAGAAAGGGTGTGTAAAGCCGTGGCTAAAGTTCATATTAGACTGCTGAGCTGGTATGTATAGAGACATCTTGATTTTGTGGAAATTCAGTCTAGAATCTATCTATTCTGGTAAACAAAATATTATTAAATAATATTATTAAAATACAAAGAGTCATTTAAAGGGTTTTGATGCTTTTGATGTTGAAAAGCCATTTTTAAAAAGCACTAAATTCAAATAAAGCATATGTTTAGACTTCTGGAATGTGTGCGTGGTTATGTGTGTGTGTGTGTGTGTGTGTGTGTGTGTGTGTGTGCGTGTGTGTCTGGGTGTTTTTGTTTACTCTTACCTGTGTATGACTGAACTCTTGCTTTGTACCAGTGACGGGAGCAGGTACAGTACACTTGGGTGGATGCCAGAATTCCTGTAATACTGAGTCACTGATCTCTCTCTCTCTCTCTCACCCACACACATACAAACACAAACACACATACACACACTGCACAAAACAGCACCCCCCACATCTTTCTCTCTAACGCACACAAACACCCTCCCTCACATGCTCTCAGAAGGGCATCCATTTCCACGAGAGCAGCAGCAGCAGCAGCAGCGACAGCACTCAGCCAAGGGGAGGAAAAAATACAAGAGCAATGAAGAGAATCTGAATCCTCCTGCCTGGCTCCTTGTTTTCTCTCTCTCTCTCTCTCTCTCTCTCTCTCTCTCTCGCTCGCTCCCACGTTTAAAAATTAACACAGCGCTGCATTATTTAGATAGCCCAAGTGCTTCAGCCGTTCATTCCTCTCCTGTCCTCTCTCCCCACCTCGCATATCTCTCTCTGTCTCTCCGTCTCTCTCCGTCTCTCTCTCTCTCTCTCTCTCTGCTGTCACTTCATGCTGTTGCTCTGCGAAAGCATGCACCTTGTCAACGCTGGACTGTTCGACTAAAATGGATGTCTATATTGAGATTCACCTGCAGTCGCACTGGAGTTTACTTTTCCATTCTCACTGCGCTCTGCTGCTGCAGCAGCTCAGAGGAACTCCTAGCGGAAAGTGACTGTGACTCAGATGTGTTTTATGTAGAAACAGCAGTCCTTGCTTTGCTGTGGGTGGGATTTTATTTTTGCATTTTTTTCCTCCAAACTTTTGTGCATTCCCGAGAAGTGGTTTTGCAGCCCTAATCTCTCTCTTTCTCTCTCTCTCTCTCTCCCCCTCCTTTTTTTTTGCTTTCTTTTTTTCAACGCAATCCAGACGATAAAGAAGAAGTTGTCCTGGGAAGCCTTCCTCTCCTCAGCTTTAAGATCGGGCCAATCCATCCTTCAGACAACATCAGCCGCAAGTTTGCATTTAAGGTGAGTGAACGCTGGTGAGGTCGAAGAGTTGAGGATATGTAAAGGGTGTGTGAAACATGGAGTGTTTTATTATTTATTTATTTATTTATTTATTTATTTATTTATTTAAAAATAAATAAATAAATAAATTATGGAGTTGAATTGTGTATTGTGTAGCAGCAGCATTAATCATTATGGCAATGGTAGGTCCTCACGAGGACAGTTAAACAGATGTATGTGTATCAGTGAGAGACGCATGTGACATTTTGCGATGAGGGTGCAATATTTTTGGGTTCATAGTGAGACAAGTAGCACATTTCTGTGTTTAATAATATTTTAAAAAATACACCCTATGCACGAGACAAGACATTTTCAACAGTTTACGCTGTAAAAAAAAAGATATGAAAATGAAAATAATAAAAAAATATATATATATATTTATACCTTTCTAAGACTAAGAATTATCAAGTTTGCTTAAAAAATTATTTTAGCATTTCATTTAATGTGTATTATATCATTCAACATCATGATATTAAAACAAACAAACAAAAAAAACATGCTGTACTGGAAACCATGATATGGGTCTGTTTGATTACCATACATTTAAATTTTCCACTCTTATGCAACTCCTAAGTTTTGTTTTTGATTCGTCTGTCATCTGTCTGCAGCAGAACAGGTTTGGCAGGTGTACAGTGACGAGAGAGCTGTCGTGCTGCTGCATGTACTCGTTTGGTGTTTCCTAGCCCAGATCCGGAGTAGTCGTCATAATGTTAGAGGTTAAAACGACACTCTTTTACTATTTTAAACTAATACAATGCTTGTCGATTGGGAGGGAAAACACTCTACATAATATAGTGGACAGGATCTGGAAAGGAGTGATATGCACGATGTTTCGTGGTGATACAGACAACGTTTGACGTTTAACGTGTGCAGGATTAATAATGTTGGCCTCCGGCATGAGTAAAGGAGCAATGCTGGTGTATGCACAGGCAAACATCCATGCGCAACGTGCGATACGAGACTCCAGGTGTGTTCCATGAGGTGCCTCGGCGTGTGAAGAATGTGAAAGCGTGTTTTTTTTTTTTTTTTTTTGCGCACTGGGTTCTGTTTTTGGTTTTGCCCTCGAGCTGTGTAGTTTCCCCCAGGCGCAGGGTGGAGATTCTTCATAACGGCCTAGCGCAGGTTCACAATGACTTTTGTAGAAACCGTTCGCTTTTTATGAGTTGTCTCAGTTTTAGCTGACCCACAGCACATGAGGAGGTCACAAGTGAGCAGGAACTCTACAGTATGTTGGTGACCTCTGACATGGGCTTTTAAAGAATCTGAGGCGTGGAGAAGGGCTTCGCTGCAATAAAAACCCATTTCAGGATATTTACTGCCTCTTTGAAAGGAGCCTTAAATCTGATTTATGGCACCTGAAATCAGCAGAAAGTATAAAGGTGATGTTTCATCTGCAAAACACCAGAGTTCCACGTGTTAAAAATAAGCCCTGACTCATAGCCGTTACATTTCTCATCCTGGCGAGAGGATTTTCTATTTAGGAAGAGTGCTAACAAACCTTGAAACGTTTACAGAAGACGCCATCGCAAATCAATCCCCAGACAGCATTTTTCGTAAACTAGTCTGCACATGAGGTTAATAATTAACCAGGAATATGTGAGACACCATGCACTGGCTGCGTGTGTTTGGGTTTAACCTACCCACAGAAAACCAGAGGGGAGTTCATGCAGACATAACCAAAGCTGCTTTGACTACCACCGCTGCTTTGTCTCGGGTTGCCCTTTACAATAATGCCAAAAGCACCTCCAGCATCTTATGCCCCTTACTCCTGTTGCATGTATTCAAATGTAACGTCATCTGTTCTGTCGAATTCTGGTTGATCACAGCCTGACCAGAACCGAAGATGGGCCCTGAAGGCTGGTGAGGATTTACTTCCCTGTTTGTTGAATAGGTGGGATATCTTGTTTCTGACAGTAATATTCCAGTGTCATGTAGCTCGTAAGGCTTGATGCTGACTTAGTCACAGTTTCATGCAATATTCTGTTTCTTTAGGTTTGGTCTACATCCTGAATATTCGTTACCAAGTCAAAACTACACTACGCTGTATTCATACCCACTATACTGCATTGCTATATCTGTTTGCTGACTGTACTGTACATTCTCTTTCTTTAGCTCTTTTAATCATTCTGCTTCCCTCTATTATTTCTCTTTTTGTTCATACTGTACGGTGACTCTAAGTATCACACACACACTTACACACACACACACACACATGCACACACACACACACACACACACACACACACACACACATGCACACACACACACACACACACACACACACACACACACACACACACACACACACACACACACACGCACAGTGTCGTCCTCCACCCCAGAATAGCAGCGTTTGAATATTGATGAAGAGGGGTTGCATAACCACTAGAAGGTTGCTCCCTTTCCCTGTCTCCCTCTGCAGGCTTTACAAAGCAGGAAGAAGCTAGATATGAAAATAATAACAATAATAATAATAATAATAAAATAGGACGTTGTGCATAATCATACAATCTCATTAATGACTTACTTGCTATGACGTGCTGATGGATCTGTTTTCGTAACCGCGGTTGGTTCAGAAAAACAACTTCAGAGAACTGTTGTCGGTGTTGTAATTATTCATAGTCAGAAAGTGTGACACATGACGTCCGGCCGCATTGAGTAAGAACAAGTCACATCGGAAAGAGAAGCCCAGTGCAATCATAGCCTGTTTGTTAGAAACCCTTGATTCCGTAGCCAAGATTGCCAGATTTGCACCACTGATAAATCTGTCTTCGGCTCCACAGAGAACGATCTGATTCCAGAGGGCTTCTGTACTTTATTGTCATATTGTTTTTTTGGTCCAGCATGCAGTCCTGTCCCAGAATGCAGGGAGACAAGCCGATAAGGAACAAGCTATAACTTGTTCGTATGTTGACGCTGATTTGAGACAATGGTGGAATTCCGTGTAGCGGCATCTTAAGATGTGGAGGGATGCTTGGAATGAACCACTGCATGTTCACAAAAAACATACTTGACCAAAACATGTAACAATTCTTGGTGGCATCTGTTATGGAGTTATCTAGTCTAAAGAACTAGTTTAAAGACAGTTAATAAAAGAAGAAGAATAAAAATATATCTCCATATATTTAAAAAAACATAAAATTCCACTATGGGGGGAGGGGTTTAATTATTTTTTTCAACTGAACTCAAATACATAGTACATTACACTGAAAATTCTACAAACCTTAAAAGGAGCACATCTGAAAACAGTTTCAGTTTATTTATGCACCTTTTACAGTATGTCATAAAACAAATTTTTTGTTGAAAAAAATTTTTTTTGACAAACTAAATTACAAACTACTATTGTTTCTAAGTTATTACATATTAAAATTAAGTGCACACCTTTCACTTAACTGAAATATGAAAGTTAAATTAAATAATTAAATAATTTTGACATTGTTAAATGTAATTATGTAAAATAGACATAATATCAACACCTTCCGTGCTACTTCTCCCAAATGTTACAATTTCTGTTGATTCCGGTTATAAACACGTACCGGTTATAAACATGTTTGGTGCAAAATAATTTGTTACATTGTGCAATGGTGAAATTACTTTTAATATCTTTTAATTTAATCTGAATGTAAATGGAAAAGGTAGATGTGGAGGATAATGATTATGGCTTAAAGGTTACAGGAAATTGCCTGAAATAGTTTACATTAAACTGCTGAGAATTTACCACCAGATTGTAGTGCTAGATTTAAGTGCATCCTCTAGTTCTGAAAAATAAGAAAAAATGAGGAATGTGCAGTTCCTTCAATGACCACTAAGAGATAGCTCCAAAGTTGGATCAATCCACATCGATCCCTATGTTAAAATGTCCAACTCTACAATAAAAATAACATGTTTACAGTCTGGTAGAAAAAAGATCGACTCTGGTCTCAATAGCTTTCCCCTTTATGGCAACTGTACAGGGGAATTTTTTTTGTAACTCATTAGTTAAAATTATATGAAGCCATGAAATCATGCATAGTCAGGGATGTGGCCGATTTGAATAAGAGCTGCATTGCAGGTATCAAACTGCAAGCTGTGTGCTATGCATCACTTTAGTTAACCAGCTTACTGTCATTGAGGACTGATCCAGTTCTGTGGTTAGTCCAAGGCCTAACTGACACAATCATCTTGCGAAAGCACCACCAAACTGATCCCATAATTCTTAGTGCATACAGTCACAGTCATACTGGATCCAGAACCTATCCTGGGAGCACTGGGTATTAGGCAGAAATGCACCCTGGAACATGCATCTCTATGGTGGTTTGAAGTTGGCTGATAATTAGCTAATGACCCAGTTTTGCCTTACCAAATCTAGGGCACTTCATATTGCTGAAATCATGATGTTTGCCCACTGGGCCGGGCTGTGATCTCCTGAACTAGCTGTAGAGTTCTCGATCTCTTCGGAATGATTTCCCAGGGCTGCTGGCGTAGGAGTAATGTATCGCTCTTACAGTATTATTCGTGTGGGCACTATCTATTTACACAGCATGGATCATTGCTCAGGAAGTGTTCTGACATAGAAAGGAGGTGTTTGCGTGAAAGAGGCAGACAGTGCTGGAGACTGAACACACCCATGCAATCATTTCCTCAGAGTTGCCTAGTCATTATTGGTCACAGTAATCAGTAATTACTCCTGCTTCTGTATTCTTGTTTGCACTCATGCGGATGACGTTGTCAACACATCGAGCAGACTGTGGCCAGCCACTCGTTTGCTTTGCATTATGAGTTTAAAGTCTCCAGCTGTTTACTCACAAGACCAGAGGTTTGTGTAATCATAGTGTCTTTGGTGCTCGAGGGAGCGATTTGAACCTGTGAGCTCTGTAACATTCGGATGAAGCAAGCACCAAGTGGCGTCACTCTCGCCAGGTTTTATTTATCCACAATGACTCCATCTGTTGCTCTTTCCGCCGCATTATCCATGCATGACTAAAGAAATATACCTGGGTGGAAAGAAGGACAGACATGCTGAGAGAATGATGGGAAAGAGGGTCACCTCAAGGATCTGGGAAAATCTGGTGGATGTCAGTGTGGCAGAATTCTGGACATTAAGACAAAAAAAGAGAAAAAAACAGGTCAGCAATTTTCTTTTTAATTATTAATGACATACAGAAGCCTGAATATATTTCACCAAATTTTTAGTGTTTTTTATTCATGTTGCATAAGAAGCAGATAGAACATATAAAGTCAGTGTGCCTAAAGATTTGTAAATCTTAGCTAGCTGTGTGATTTTATCCTGTATTAAATGTCAAACATTAATCAAGATGTTGGATAGCTTCAGAATGTGTCGTAAACAGACTTAAGTTCAATCAGTTCAGACACTGACTGTAAAAAAGGCCACGACACACCTGCGCCACAGTCAGACTGAATTATTCAATCCTTAAATTTGTGTTTTTGAGATACATATTTTAATTGAGCCAATTTGGGAGATGAATTTGTAATGACTGACAGTTGTACCGTTGGTCCCTCTCCTAATTTTACATAAGTAACCCTGTTATACTGTCCGTCATACTTTAGAGTCTTGCATTCTGTCAAAGTCAATCAGTCTTAACTTCAGCCATTAACATTGAAGCCATCTAGATTTTAGGATCTCCTTGTGCCACTGGACGGTTCTGACTGCTCGGGGCATGGCTCAACAGGGCCTAGGGCGTCTGCTGTGGTGTCTGGCACCAGGATGTTGCCCAACAAATAGTGTGGGTGTTGTGGATTGCGGTGTGGGGCCTCCAAGGATTGGACTTGTTTGTCCGACGAATCCCATGGGTGCGCAATCGGATTGTGATCCAGGGAATTTGGAGTCTTTGCCTCCTGGGCCCTGTACGTGGTGGGCTGTGGTGCACCGGATGTTCTGGTGCCTTTCTATTGTGGCCAGGATTGTTGCTTTTTTTTTTTTTTCAGTGATTTGTCCTGCATTGACTTTTCCGTGGAATAGGATCAGACAGGCTAGAAGTTTCTTTCCTCAAGGTGGAGTGTGTCTATCATCATCTAACAGTTTTCCTGAGTCCAGGTGGAATAATATTATTTATGGCTCCAGATAGGGAAAAATTTCTACTTTTATGAAAAATATTGAAACAAAAATATGGACACGTTTGGAGAGACTGCGCTATTAGGGAACCTCTATCTAAACTGAAAGCTTATTAAAAATGGCTTTTACACTCCAATGTTACGTCAATACATCTACTATAATGCTTAGGAATAAATGGCACCACTTAGGGTTGTCTAAGTAACAGTGGAGCAATAATAAATCTGAAATACAAAATTCTGATTGTTTGCTATGAAAACAATTTTTTGGCTGATGAATGGATGAATAGTGTAGTACGTTTTGTTACTATGGTACACCACAGTGATTGTCCCATAAGCAAAAAAGCAAAAAAGAATGTTTAGCGCTGCGTAAGACAATAGGCTTATCTCAGATTACCAGTATTCTGTTTCATACCTGGTTAAAAAAAACAGGCCCGGTCTCATGCCATCCTCTCCTCCTGTTGCACTTTGTTTTGTGGTGTCTTTCTGTAGTCTGCCCAAAGCCACACTATTACACGCAGTCAGTATAATACTGAGGCAAAGCCTAAGTTGTGTAATGTAGCTTGTTTTGATATTTTCCATTCCTTTGCACAAGACTTGTATGCTGTTTTGATTTTGCTTCAGCTCAGGTGGATATGAACTTGTAATCCCTCTCGGATTCTGATCTGATCCTCCGGCGCGAGACAGTGTGTGCACATTCTCGAGACAGCACCACTCCTCTCGCACATGCCAGAGAATGAAGATGTACAGTATCAGTCATTTTTGTTCACAGTCTGATGATGACTGCAGCCATCATCTCGGCTATAATTAAGATGCATTGTTTATGTATTGAATGGCACCAGACAGCATGACAGAGAGTTAATGGCTCTTGGAATAAGATTTATTTTGGATGTTTGTGCATTTTGGATAAAGGAGCTCAAAGGCATAACTAAAAGACACTGTAAAGTGGAATGTCTAGATTTTTAGTTTTAATATTGCTCTGTTCTCATCATTTTGAGCCGTCCAGTTGTGAAACACACCCCGTAGGTGATGGCACTGTGTCATATTAGCCAGTGACGCACTGTTTGTCATGTCTCCTGACACAGTTTTGTCAAATGCCTCTTGTATTATGTGCTTCCAAGCATTAGAAGTCATGTATGCATGTGAAAACCGTTAGTTAAAATATGTGAGTTAAAATATTAAATGGAACAAATATAAAGCCATGGATCCTTGATCTTCAAGTCGAACAATATGTTCAATTCCAAAATTATAAGCTCTAATAACTTCCTGCAGTTAAAGGAGTGCTTGGGAAATTCCACAGTACGAGGTTGCTATGTGTTTATGGACAAGCTGTTTTGAACTATAAAAAAGACTTGTAACATGTGCTATATATAAAAATGTGGCATATATTTATATGAAATGATCTCTAGAAATTAATTCTAATCTCACAGTCTGAATTATAAGTTATAAAATGTGTTACATTGTGGGCATTAGCAGCTTGGTGGTAGGTTTTTTTCGTGCCATGTGTTCCATTTTCGTGCCTGGGTTCGATTCCCACCCAATACCCAAACCCCAGCTACTGGATGCAGCGTCGGTCCCAAGCCTGGAAAAAATGGAAGGGTTGTGTCGGGAAGGGCACCCGGCAAAAAAGCTGCGTCCGGATCAGATGGTCTGCTGTGGCGGCTCCTCGGCGGCAACAGCCAAACGACCACCAAGAACAAAAATGTATTGCATTATGTCTATACAGTATGTGGAGCCAGGTTAAGTTGCACTCTTACCATAACAACATGGAATGTCTTCAGCTTTCCAGCTGCTTTTCTCATGCAACTGCTGCATCACAGGTTGGTGTAACACCCTTGAAGAAAAGTGCTACAGTATCTGTGCCCTTTCTCAATACATAAGCTCTCAGATGCTTCCAATTGGCTAGTGCTGATTGACAGGCAAGAGAGAGAGAGTATGCCGCCCCTCCCACACAAAGAGCGTGGCCAATTTAATACCACACCGATGGCTATCATCAGGAACCTTTTCTCTTATGCCACTTGTCTGAGTGGGATTTTTAAACAGACAGAGAGAAAAGATGTTTGCGAGCATCTGTGTAATTATCTGAACAAGTGTGTGTTCC